>CAUYLG010011786.1:0-102844 GCA_963573385.1 Cacajao melanocephalus | reverse complement strand
GCATAGCATTTCACAGGTTTAAATAAAATATTGGTTGGCTGCTTGTTTGTTATTTTCATCCCTTATTCCTTCCTGTCTCCATTGTTAAGCACAGTTATTGGCATAAAAGAGGTTTTTAATACCCATTTTTAGACTGCATTCAAGCCTGGGCAATAGAACAAGAATCCCATTCTCTCTCCCTCTTTCTCTTCCTCTTTCTTTCTCTCTCTCATTCTTTTTTCTTTCTTTCACTCTTTCTTTCTTCCTTCTTTTCTCTCTTTCTCTTTCTTTCAAAAAAAAAAAGTTTAAAAAAAATCACAAATTGACAACCTAATGTCACACCTGAAGGAACTAAATAAACAACAAACTGAACTCAAAGCTAGCAAAAGAAAAGGAAATAACAAAGATCGGAGCAGAACTAAATCAAATTGAAATAACAACAACAGCCAAAAACCTATCAGAACCTATCAGAACTTCTGGGAATGAAAGACTCACTTAAGGTGTTACAAAATACACTGGGAAGTTTCAACAATATACTGAAACAAGTAGAAGAAAGAATTTCAGAGCTCAAAAATAAGGCTTTTGAATTAGCCCAATCAGTCAAAAACAAAGAAGTAAGAATTAAAAGAAATGAGCAGAGTCTCCAAGAAATATAGGAATATGTAAAACAGCCAAACATAAAAATAATTGGTATTTCTGAGGGAGAAGAGAAAGCAAAAGGTTTGGAAAACTTATTTGAGGTAAACTTTCCTGGCCTTTCTAGAGACTTAGATATCCAAATATAAGAAGCTCAGCGAACTCCTGGGAAAGTCATTTGTAAAAAGGTCATCAGGAAGGCATATAGTCATCAGGCTATCCAAAGTAAACTTGAGGGAAAGAATTCTAAGAGCAATGAGACAAAAGCATCAGGTAACCTATAAAGGAAAACCTATCAGACTAATAGCAGACTTCTTGGCAGAAATCTTACAAGCCAAAAGGGATTAGGGTCCTATCTTCAGCCTCCGTGAACAGAATAACTGTCAGCCAAGAATTTTGTATTTAGCACAACTGAATTTCATCAATGAAGGAGAAATAAAGTCTTTTCAGAGAAGCAAATGTTGAGGGAGTTTGTTACTACCAGACCAGTCATACAAGAAATGTTAAAATAAGTTCTAAATCTTGAAACAAAAAGTCAATATGCACCAAAATAAAGCTTCTTGAAAGCATGTAGGTCCTCACAGGGCCTAAAAACAACACAGTGAAAAATACAAAATATCTAGGTAACAATTAACACAATGAATGGAGCAGTGCCTCATACCTCAGTATTAACGTTCAATGTAAATGGCCTAAATGCTCCACTTAAAAGATAGAGATTGGCAGAATAGATTTTAAAAATATCAGAAACCAAATATCTACTGTCTTCAAGAGACCTGCCTAACGTATGGATTCATATAAACTCAAGGCAAAGAGGTAAAAAAAAATTGCTCACAAATGGAACCCAAGAGTGAGCAGGAATAGCTATTCTTATATCAAACAAACTTAAAAGCAACAACATTAAAAAAAGACAAAGAAGGTCATTTTATAATAGTAAAAGAATCGATCCAACGAGAAGATATTATAATCCTAAGTTTATATGCAGCTAACAATGGAGCTCCCAGATTCGTAAAAACAATTACTTCTTGATCTAAGAAATAAGATAGCAACACAATAATAGTGGGGGACTTTATTACTCCACTGACAGCACTAGACAGATTATTGAGACAGAAAATCAATGAATAAACAACTTAAACTACACTCTTGAACAAACAGACCTAACAGATGTTTACAGAACATTGTACTCAAGAACTGCAGAATACACATTCTTCTTATCATCACAAGGAACATTCTGCGTATATAATAGGCCACAAAACAATTCTCAATAAATCTTAAAAAAATCAAAATCATGTCAGATGTCCTCTCAGATCACAGTGGAAGAAAACTAGAAATCATCTGCAAAAGGAACCCCCAAACTATAAAAATAAATGGAAGTTAAACAGTCTGCTCCCGAAAGATTTTGGGTTACCAATGAAATCGAGATAGAAATTTAAAAATTCATAGTTAATAGTGACACAATTATCAAAACCTTTGGAATACAGCCAAAGCAGTGCTATGAGGAAAGTTTATAGCACTAAATACCTACATCAGAATGTCTGAGAGATGACATATTGACGATCTAATGTCACACCTCAAGGAACTAGAGAAACAAGAACACACTGAACCCAAAGCTAGCACAAGAAAAAGAAATAACAAAGTTGAGAGCAGAACTAAATGAGATTGAAACAAACAGAAACCATACAAAAGGGATCTTCAACAAAGTATACAAAAACATAAATTGGGGAAAGGACACCCTATTAAATAAATGGTGCTGGGAAAACTGGCTAGCCACATGTAGAAGAATGAAACTGGATCCCCCTCACTTTGTACAAAAATCAACTCAAGATGGGTCAAAGACTTAAATCGAGGCCCTCAAACCATACAAATCGTAGAAGAAAAACTAGGAAAAACTCCTCTAGACATCAGCGTAGACAAAGAATTCATAACTAAATTCCCAAAAGCAAATGCAACAAAAATAAATAAATGGGCCCTGATTAAATAGCTTCTCTACAGCAAAATAAATAATTGTCAAAATAAAGGGACAACCCACAGAGTGGGAGAAAATATTTGCAAACTGTGCATCTGACAAAGAACTAGTATGCAGAATCTACAACGAACTCAAATCAGCAAGAAAAATAAATAATCCCACCAAAACGTGGGCAAATGACACGAATAGACATTTCTCGAAAGAAGATACAAAAATGACCAAGAAACATGAAAAAATACTCAGCATCCCTAGTCATTAGGGAAATGCAAAATAAAACCGCAGTGAGATACTTGCTTACTCCTGATAGAATGGCCATTATTACAATGTCAAAAAAAACATAGATGTTGGTGTGGATGTGGTAAAAGGAGAATGCTTATACACTGCTGGCGGGAATGTAAATTAATACAACCTCTATGGAAAACTGTGGAGATTCCTTAAAGAACAGAAAGTAGATCTACCATTCAATCCAGCAATCCCACTACTGGGTATCTATCCAAAGGAAAAGAAGTCATTGTATGAAAAAGACTTATGTACACATACATTTTTTTGCAGCCCAATTTACAATTGCAAAGATATGGAACCAACCTAAATGCCACTGACCACTGAGTGAATAAAGACAATATGATATATATGTATGTATATATACATACACCATTGAATACTACTCAGCCATAAAAAGGAATGAAATAATGTGTTTTGCAGCAACGTGGATAGAGCTGGAGGCCATTATTCTAAGTGAAGTAACTCAGGAATGGAGAACCAAACATCAGATGTTCTCGTAATAAGTGGGAGCTAATCTAAGAGTACGAGAAGACTTACAGCGTGATAAAATATACTTTGGAGATTCAGAAAGGGTGGATATTGAGGGTGTAGGATAAAACAACTGTATATTAGGTACAACACACTATTTGGGTGATAAGTACACTAAAATCTCAATTCACCACTGTATAATTTATTTATGAAATCAAAAATTACTTGTACCCCAAAAGCTATTGAAATAAAAAATAATATGAAACGGTTTCTAGTTTTCAGTTAGGCTTCCCTTTATTGTAAGTCTGAAGTGACTTGTTTCTTAAATGCTATCTTAAATACTATCTTAAAAACTATCATCCCTTGCTGGAACATTGAAATTTTTTTATGACAAATTCTTCATAGGTAATTTAATGTACATTTTTATATCTACAGTGTAATGACGTGATTATAAACATTTTCATTTTGTACATTTGACTTAAATGGTCTCTAAATTGCTTACATATGTAACTGGGTTCAGCCACCACCAGATGGGGGTGATGTTGTGCTCAAATCCAAATGTCCAGAAAGGCTTATGCTTAGTTACGGGTTTGTATGTGGTAGAGATAAGTATATAGAAATTATATACACATGCATACAAACCTTTTTTTAAACTAATTAATGTTGCTAAAATTTGTATTTAACAGATAAAAAATTCCGGGTAATAGCTAGGCAGAAAGAAGGAGCTCTTTTACTGTAAACAGTATGTTGTTTTTCATACGTTTCAAAGTTGCAAGCATTTCTAGGTATGTGTTCTGTCGCATGTGGTTGCTTAATAATACTCATGGAAGTTCTGTATTTTACCTTACTATCACCCCTTGCTGGAACACTTACAACAGTTTGAGAACGATTTATTTAGCATAAGGTACTTCAAACTATTACGTATCAAAATTTTTCATTTTTTGGTTCTAAGGATTTTCTTTTTCGTTTGGATGCTTACACCAGTAGTTCTCAAGTTCTTTTCTAGTATATATCACTAATAATGTTAATTTGAAAAAAATGTGTCTTAATCTAAACAAAGTGACTTAGCACCCCAGGCTTGTTCTGTTGCTGACTGTTCCTTTAAGATTATGCTAGCTTTCTTCCTAATGAATTACAGCTTTGGGTCTCTAAGTATAATATTGTACAGGAAAGTTAGGTGGGTTGTTCCACTTTTCATTGCCAAGATAATTTATTCCTTAACATATAGAAAAGCCAATAACAGTGTGAAAGTTTTTATCACTCTTTGGTAAATATGGTAAATTAAAATCGCTAAAGGCTAAGTTAGAAGGGTTGAATGTAAATTTATGATTATAGGTATACCTGTAGATTTTTACATTTTCATACTGTATAAACATCAGGGCAGGGACGTGTGATCTTCTGAGAAGCATATTCAGTAAAATAGCTTGCAGTTTTATTCGTTTTAACTTCTGTTAGAGACTTGAAATCTCTTTTGACGAATCAGAAATGTGTCCTTCTTTTAATATATCCAAAAGGAAGATAATGCTGGTGACATAGTTTTATTATTATAGATAGGAATATATTCTATTGCTAGTGGTGATGATCTATATTGTTTTCATATTAATTATGTTAAAACTGAAGTTACTTCACTGTTGAAAAAAATCCTGAAATTATTATATCTGGTAAACCATTCTCTAAAACCCAATCAGTTTATACTATGTAACTCAAAAGTGCCAAGTTAAATATCTAAGGATATATCTTATGGCAAATTTATTTTGGTAGGCACATCAAGAAGGCATGATCCTGAGAATGAGATAGTACATAGAGATTTATAAAGTTGTTTATATAGCAATTACAGAGATTAGTGACATCGGCTTTGAAACAAATCCATATCTAAATTATATGGTCTAGGTCTCTGGAAGTTCAGTTGTTCACTTCTCAAGTTTATCCAGAGTTGCTTCTTGAGAATGCAGAATTTGTCAGCAAAAGTTCCTGAAGACCCCCTTCATATGTTCTAGGAAACAATTGGATAGAATCTTACTTTTCAAAACAGGATGCCAGCTCTTACATCTTAAATTGGTTTCTAAAGCATGTGGGTCTATATTCAGTGTAGCATACATTACTGATTGACTTCCCAGTTCCTTTCTTTCCATTCTTTCTTTTTGGCAGGGTCTCAGTTTGGTTGAGTACTCTTCTTCCTAATAATATCTTTGGGCTCAAGCAGGGGACCACACAATTGCTGCAGTGCTTAAATCATGATTGGTCATGATAGTTTCATTCCTTTACATAATGGTGTAAACATGTACATGTGACCTTATCTGGACTTAGGAGACTTTAGGGGAAATGAACTGGGGGATATTTTACAAAGCTTTTTGCGCAAAAAAAAAAAAAAAAAAAAGTAGATGCAAAAGAGGAATTAGAGCTGAAGATTAGGTGTCATCCCTACTTCTGAACTTTGAAATTGAGATACGCTATTTGCTTATTTGCACTGAATGAACAGACTCCAGATCCCTCTTTGACATTCCATACTGTCATCTCATTTAAAATATTTCAAGCCAGGCAGCATGTTGGGAGTCCCGAGGCAGGCTGATCACTTGAGGTCAGGAGTTTGAGACCAGCCTGGCCAACATTTGAACCTGGGAGGCAGAGGTCATAGTGAGCCAAAATGGAGCCACTGTACTCCAACCTGGATAACAGAGTGAGACTCTATCTTTAAAAAAAAAAAAAAAAACTACTCCTTTCCCCTTTGTTTTTTAAACTTTTCTGGATATGTTAATAGGGATACTGTATATTAGTGTGATGTTTTTCTTTTTTAAATTTTAGAATGGTAACACTTCAGATCTACCCTCTTAACAGATTTTTAAATGTATAATATGGTACTGTTATCTATAGGTACGGTGCTGAATCTAGATCTCTAGAACTCACTCATCTTGCTGTACTAAAATTTTATGCCCATTGATTTACAACTCCCCATTTCTTCCTCTCCCCCAACCCCTGGCAGCCACAATTCCATTATTTGCTTCCATGTGTTTTTCTATTTTAGGCACCTTATGTCAGTGCAGTATTTGTTCTTCTCTGACTGGCTTATTTTACTAAGCATAATATCCATAAAGTTCATCCACATTGTTGTATATTGCAGGATTTATTTTTTGTTTAAGTCTGAAATATTCTGTTCTATGTATACATCGCATTTTTAAAATCCAGTCATCAGTTGGTGGACATTTAGGTTATTTCTCCACTTTGGCAGTTGTAAATAGTGCTGCTGTGAAGATGAGAGCACAGATACCTCTTCAAAATCCTATTTCAGTTATTTCGGATAAATACCCAGAAGTGGGACTGCTGGATCATATAATAATTCTATTTTTAATTTCTTTGAGGAATCACCATACTATTTTCTATAGGGGTTGTACTATTTCACATTCCCACTAGCAGTGTAAAAGGATCCTAATTTCTCTGCAACCTCACCAGCACTTGTCTGGTTTTTGTTGTTGTAGTTTTTTTTATAATAACCATTCTAACGGGTGAGGTGATATCTCACTGTGGTTTCGATTTGCATGATGACTGGTGATATTGACCATCTTTTTATATACTTGTTGGCTATTTCTGTGAATTCTTTGGAGAAACATCTATTCAAGTCGTTAGCTCATTTTTAATTGGGTTTTTATTTTTGCTATTGAGTTGTAAAGTCCCTTATATGTTTTGGAAATTAACCCTTTATCAGACACATGGTTTGTGAATGTTTTCTTCCATTTCATAGGTTGCATTTTCACTGTCTTGTTTCATTTGCTGTGCAGAACCTCTTTAGTTTCATGTAAAACATCTTTAGTTTCATGTAGTCCTACTTGTCTGTTTTTGCATTTGTTGTCTGTGTTTTTGGTCACATCTTTGAAATTATTGCCAAGACCACTGGCACGGAGTTTTTCCCCACGTGTCCTTCTAGGAGTTTTATAGTTTCAGGTCTAAGGGCTAAGTCTTTAATCCATTCTGAGTTGATTTTTGTGTATGGTGTAAGATAAGGGTCCAATTTCATTCTCTTGCATTTGTAGGTCTGGTTTTCCTTATATTTGTTGAAGAGACTATCCTTATCTCATTGTGTATTTATGGCACCCTTGTTACAGATCAGTTTATCATACATGCATGAATTTATTTCTGGGCTCTCTGTTCCATCAGTTTGTCTTTCTTTTGCCAATACCATACTCTTTAATTATTATAGTGTGTGTGTGTGTGTGTGTGTGTGTGTGTGTGTGTGTGTGTGTATGATGATTCCTGCTATGTTATTGTTTCTCAGGATTGTTTTGACTATTCAGGGTCTTCTGTGGTTCCATAGGCATTTTAGATTTCTTTTTCTATGTCTCTAAAAAAATGCCGTTGTGATTTGGATAGGGATTGCATTGAATCTGTAGACCACTTTGGGTAGCAGAGGAATTTTAACAGTGTTAAGTTGTCTAATCTATGAACATTAAAAGTGTTTCTATTTGTTTGTGTCTTCTTTAGTTCTCTCCTTTCTTTTATCAGTGTTTTGTAGTTTTGAATATACAGGTCTTTCACATACTTAGTTAAGTCTATTCCTAGTATTTTATTCTTTGGATGCAATTGTAAATGAGATTGTTTTCTTAATATCCTTTTCATATAGATTGTTGATACATAGGGACGAAACTGATTTTTCTAAGTCAGTTTTGTATTCTGCAACTTTACTGAATTTTTTTTTACGTTAATAGTTTTTTGGTGGGGTCTTTATGCATTTCTATAAATACTACATCATGTTATCTGCAAAGAAGGACATTTTTACTACTTTGCTTTTGATTTGAATGCCTTTTATTTCTTTTTCTTATGTAAATACTCTGGCTAGGATTTCCAACACGATAGCAGTGTTGGTGGAGCAAGTGCAGGCTAATACTTGTTTTTTATTTGTTTGTTTGTTTTGTAGAGACAAGGCCTTGCCTTGTCACTCAGGCTGGAGTGTACTGGCAGTGGTACAGTCATATCTCATTGTAACCTTGAACTCCTGGGCTCAAGTGAACCTCTTGGCTCAGCCTGTTGAGTGGCTAGGACACAGGTGTGCCACCATATCTGGCTAATTTTTTATTTTTATTTGGTAGAGATGGAGTCTTGCTATGCTGTCCAGGCTGGTCTCAAACACCTGGGCTCAAGTGATTTTCCTGCATTTGCCTCTAAAAGTTCTGAGATTCTAAGCATGAGCCACTGTGTCTGGCCTTGCCTTGTTTTTGATCTCAGGGGAAAAGCTTTCAGTCTGTCACAATTGAGTATGATGTTAGCTGTGGGTTTTTCATATATCACCTTTATTGTGTTAAGGAAGTTTTTCTTTTATTTCTAATTTATTAAGTGTTTTTATTATGAAATGGTGTCGAATTTGGTCAAATGCTTTTTTCTCCACCAATTGAAATGGTCACATTTTTTTTACTTTCATCCTATTAATGTGGTATATTATGTTGATTGATTTTTTTTTTTTTTTTTTTTTTTTTAGACAGAGTCTTGCTCTGTCACCCAGGCTGGAATTTAGTGGTGCCATCTCAGCTCACTGCAACCTCCACCTCCTGGGTTCAAGAGATTCTCATGCCTCAGCCTCCCAAGTAGCTGTGATTATAGGCTCATGCCATCATGACTGGCTAATTTTTGTACTTTTAGTAGAGATGGGGTTTCTCCATGTTGGCTCGGCTGGTCTCCATCTCCTGACCTCAAGTGATGAACTCGCCTCAGCCTCCCAAAGTGCTGGGGTTACAGGTGTGAGACACCGTGCCCTGTCTGTTGATGGATTTTTGTATGGTGAGTTACTCTTGTATTCCTGAGATAGATCCTAGTTGTTCATGATGTATGATCCTTTTAATACACAGCTGAATTTGGTTTGCTGGTATATTGTTGAGGATCATTTTCATCTCCATTTATAAGGGATATTGGCATTTTGTTTTCTTATAGTCTCTTTGACTTTAGTGTCAGGGTAATGCTGGCCCTCATAGACTGAATTAGGAAGTATTCCCTCCTTTTCAATTTTTGTGAAGAGTTGTAAAAGTATTGATATTTACTCTTTAAATGTTTGGTCCAGCTGGGTGTGGTGGCATGTGACTGTAATCTCAGCTACTCAGGAGGCAGAGGTGGGAGGATCAGTTGAGTTCAGGAGTTCAAGACCAGCCTGGGCAAGATAGCGAGACCTTGTTTTTTTTTTTGTTTTTTTGAGGTGAAGTCTCACTCAGTTGCCCAGGCTGGAGTGCGTGGTGTGATCTTCGCTCACTGCAACCTCCACCTCCCGGGTTCAGGTGATTCTCCTGCCTCAGCCTCCCAAGTAGCTGGGACTACATGCGCATGCCACCACACCCAGATAATTGTTTTGTATTTTTAGTAGAGACAGGGTTTCACCGTGTTAGCCAGGATGGCCTCGATCTGACCTTGTGATCTGCCCACCTCAGCCTCCCAAAGTGCTGGGGTTATAGGCGTGAGCCGCTCTGCCTAGCCTTGTCTCTTAAAAAAAAAAATGAATAAAAGAATGAATGAAAAATGAATTAAAAGGAAATTTTAAAAAATGTATATGGCCAAACTCATGAGTGAAGTCATCTGGTCTGAGGTTTTCTTTGTTGGAATTTTCTGCTCTCTTTCATGTTAATCAAATAACTTGTGTTTTCTGTTTTGTTTGTGTACTTTTTAGCTATATGCTTGTACTGTTTTTCTAAGAATTACACTGGAGATTGCAACATGCGTCTTTAATTTAGCACAGTCTACTTAGTGTTGAATTACTTCAGGTGATATAGTAGCTGCTTTGAAGTCTTTGCTAAATCCCACATATTAGCCCAATCTGAATCAATTTCTATTGACTTTTTTTTTCTTTTCATGCATATGGATCATGTTTTATCATTTTATTTGCATGTGAAATAAATTTTAGTTGAAAACCGGACATCATGGATAGTACATTTTATTGATTCTAGATTCTGTGAGGATCACTCATGTTTTTGTTCTAGTCTGCAGAACAAGTTTAACTTGTCTGTCTTAAACTGTACATTATTTTCCCTGCATTGTGTAGTTGCTGGTTTTGCTCAGTTCTTCCATATTACAGCTGTCACTTTGGAAGTGTAGTACCTTATGGTTTTCCCTGTACCTGTGTAGTTAGCTATCACCAAGGATTCTGGCAAAGTCGCAACTAAAATTATGGCCCTCACCTCTTTTTCCTGTGTGTTTCTTCTCTGTCTTTTCTTTGGTCTGCTAGCCATGAGCTCAGTCCTCTGACACTACAAGCTAGTAAGGACCCAGCTTTCTGCTGTTATAGCTGTGCACTGTTTAGGGAATGCTATGAGTCTAAAAAGCGGCAGACCTACCCATCTCACAGATCATTTAAGGGTAGATTCCTCTATGATTTTTGATTACTTTTTCCTCCAAATCCCCATTGCGTCTTTCTCACACATTTGTATTTTAATTGTAAGGCAGGGATTTGGGTCTTGCTCCTTCTGTGGCTCTCAGGATTTCACCTCCTAACCCCCCCCTCCCCAGATTTATATTAAATAACTACTCTGCCTGCCCTGATTCCTGTTCTTTGCCATCTCCAAACTGTATCTATGGGAATTGGAATGGGAGTTTTGGTAGTGAATGCCATTAGGCAAAAATGACCAGACTTGGAATTTTTACCCATTGCAATTTCCGTAGTTAAAAGTAAATCTTTCTTTGGTGTATTTCTGTCTTTGGTTATTTCTGGTGCCTTCAAATGCAGTTATTCATCGTTTATGATGGGAATGTGTTCTGAGAAATGTGTCTTTAGGCGATTCATCTTTGTGTAAACATCATAGAGTGTACTTACACAAACCTAGATGGTGTAGCCTACTACACACCTAGACTATATGGTATAGCTGTTGCTTCCAGGCTGCAAACCTGGACAGCATGTTGCTGTATTTGAGTATTGTAGGCAGTTATAACACAGTGGTACTTGTGTACTTAAACATATCTAAACATAGAAAAGGTTACATATTGTGCTACAGTACCATGGCTGTGACATCATAGGCAATAGAAAATTTTCAGCTTCATTATAATCTTATGGGACCACCGTTACAAACTGAAGCATCATTATGTGGCACATGACTATGGAGTATTTTTTAAAATGCTTTATGTAGATTTAGAGCTTATCTGCTGGAAACTATGCCTGACCAGTTCACTCTGCCATTAGTGGAAGCTAGATGAAATTAATTTGTATTTGCCTGTTTCTCATAGGCACTCAAAGACTGTAAAATTGAATATGCATTGTAAATTTAAATCACTTTAATAATCTATGTAGGTTGAGAATTATGTGTTACTTTTAGTTTTGAAATTAGAGATAATATTAAATATAAGTTAAAATTTTGAAATTAGAGGTAATATTAAATATAAATTAAAATTTTATGTATATGAAATTTCTGTATTCCCAAATAACAAATGGATATAAGAATGTCAAGTATCTTTACTTTGGTTTTTGGGGTCTTTTGCTGCTGAATTACTTTTTTTTGAGAAGTTGACATGTCTTGTGGAAATTTTTAATGACTACTGAAATTAGTTTCATGTTATTTTTCTATTTAACAATTTATTTTCTAAGGCACATCTTTCCCTTATTTAGAAGAACAGCAAAAAAACTATGCCAACAGATGTGATTCTTTCTCTTTGCCAAAACTAATTCGAAGTAGCAACACCTTTTCCATAGTCTTTAAATATATTTAATATGAGGATTCTAAGAGATTTTAGATGTTGCGTGAGTTGAACTCATGGGTCTGATTGCTGGTTTAACAAGTTTGGTCTTATTTCTATGATAAGAACAGTGTTTTGCTTTCTAGAAGATATCATCTAAGCCTGTGTCTTCCATTGTATCTGTTGCGTCTGGATATAATTTCTATTGCCTATACTTTTGTGATGGGTAAATGATTTAGTTGTTGTGAAGTAGTTTAGTAGTGTGTAGTTTGGGCTAGAGTTAGCTCAAAGTGATCGGTTGAGGTGAGATCTTCCGGGTGTAAGCCAGATGCTTTGGTTTAAGCTACACTTTGATTCGTCCAAGCACACTTTCCAGTATGCTTACCATGTTACAACTTATCCCCTCTATATCAGTGTGTAGTGGTTTATTGTTAAGGTACTTCTATGTGATGTTTGAGGAGGGTGACTGGCAGTGTGTGCGTGCTTAATGGCCTTGTTTCAGTCAAGCTCTCTATTCTCGATTTACTGCTAAATCCACCTTGGGTCCTTAGGTTTCATAAAGGCTATCGTGTAATTCTCTAATTTAGAGAATGTAGCCCATTTCTCCCACCTCATTGGCTGCACCTTAACCTAACGTTTTTAGGATGATACTTGTGCTTACTTTACTATCGTTAGGGAGTTTGCTGAAGATGGCGGTATACAGGCTGAGGGCAAGAGGTGGTAGAGTTTATCGGGGTTTATCTATTATAGAACAGGCTCCTCTAGAAGGATGTAAAGCACCACCA
The DNA here is from genome assembly GCA_963573385.1 of Cacajao melanocephalus. Taxonomy (NCBI): domain Eukaryota; kingdom Metazoa; phylum Chordata; class Mammalia; order Primates; family Pitheciidae; genus Cacajao; species Cacajao melanocephalus. The sequence goes on along the minus strand of CAUYLG010011786.1, from coordinate 90,100 downwards.
GGTCCTTTGAATTTCAAGCTGTTGCTTGTAGTGTTCTGGCGAATAGTTCTGTTGGTAAAGCTGCTGGGGTTTAGGGCTAAGCATAGTGGGGTATCTAATCCCAGTTTGTGCCTTAGCTATAGTGTATTCAGGGTGCTAAAGCCACTTTCGTAGGGTATTTTACTGTAACTGGAGTTTTCTACAACTTAGTTACGGGTTAGCTTTATTAGAAGTATAATTTTAAACACTCTTTATGCCAGAGTCTATTAACTTGAGTTAATCATATGGCCGCGGTGGCTGGCACAAAATTGACCAACTCTGCTGGTCAGTGTAACTTAGTTGAACTTTGGTTTATTGCTAAAAGTTTGTCACTGCTGTCTCCCATGGGGGCGTGGCTAAGCAAAGTGTTTTGAGCTGTATGTGCGTGCTTGATACTCGCTCCTCATGTTATGGTATCCTAGAGGGCATTCTCACAGGGCTGTGGATATTTGCATGTGTAATCTCACTGAAAGCTAATAGAAAGGCTAGGACCAAACCTATATGTTTATGGGGTAGTAGTGCCCATCTAGACATTTTCAGTGTCTTGCTTTAAGTGTTAAGCTACATTAACTTAGTATGTGCTTGTAAGCACACATACCACACATACATATAAGTATGCGTGTGTTATATTTGCTAGTGGTGAGTTTGATATGGGTTAGGCATTTAATTTACTAGAGTATTAGTACTGCCATGCTTTCTGAAGAACATATTTCAGGGTAAGTCAGAAGAAACCACGAGCTGAAGTACTCATATTGGGTGTAAAATGGGCAGGGAAGGTGTATTTGTTGATGGGGTGTTTTATGTAGACAGAATGAGTCAGTACTGGGGAGTTACTTTATAATAGGTGACTCAGAGAATGTAGATAGGTTGCATTCAGGGTTGATTAGTTGTTGGGTAATATTTTTATTTTGTAATGGGTTGGGGTAAGATTTAGTTAATTTGCTTTGGAATTAGGAATAAAAACGGTGATTAAGGATTTATTATGTCCTGTAACCATTGACTGAATAACACCTTAGTGGTCGGGATGGGGGCCAAGACATTCAATTTAAGCTCGATGACAGCATAAAGCCTGATGAAAGCACAGTCAGGTACTGCAGGACGAGCGTTGGACCAACCAGCGTCCTGGCAATGCTATTTGACCTCATCCCCGGTGGTGAGGGCACGCTTGTGCATCCAGTGATCCGGTTAAGAGGGTGATAGCACCGTGCCATCAAATATGTCTCATTTAAGGGGAACGTATGTGTGATCTTTAATGATATGGCCCTGAGGTAGGAACCAGCTGTCCATTAGAGTTCCAGTAAAGCCAATCTTCATTACATGGGCGCAAGGAAGGTTAATTAGCAATGGTGGGCGGGTTGTTGGTTTCACAGAGGATGATAGATTAAGGGACCAATTGTAATGAAGGATATCCATGCTGAAGAGGGTTGTTAATGGATCGTTGAGTTGGTTTGTGCTATGTCTGATTAATCAAATGATGTACAAATGTACTATTAATCAAGCTATGTGTTGGATGATATCTGTGTGGATTGGTGATTTTATGCACGTTTGGTTGTGAATGTACTATAGTCCAATAAGGGACCAATATTCCTGGCTTGTAAGCATGATGTGTAAAAATTTAATGCACGTCTTATATCTCATGTGCTGTGTATGATTAAGCATGGTTAGTACTATATATTATTCATGGGGACAAGCATTAATGCATTAAGTACATAAGGAGGGGGTGAGTTGCATGTACTTGCATGTTACTTTAAAACAGGGCCTTCAATAAAGAGATGCAGCAAGTGTTGCAGGGAATAGTTTAAATTAGAACTTCAGCTTTGGGTGTTGATGGTGGAATGGGACATTCTTTCCCTGAAGTTGTCTTGGGGAGCGGGTATTCTCCATTTCTGATTTACAAGACCGGGGTATTAAATTATACTACAAAGACATCTATCATTTAAGTAGTTTGTTTTCAATTAGGGAGAGGAGGGGGATAAGGGTGATGATGAGGAAGTATAGAATGGATGCAGTTTGGCCAATGATTACAAAGGGGTATTCGACTGGTTGGCCTCCAATTCATCTAAGTGTAAATAGGTCAGCTACTAGGACTCAGAATAGGCTTTGGCTAATTGGTCGGAATGTTATACTTTGTTGTTTGGATAGGTGTGTCATGGGGAAAGTTGTTAGAATAGAGAGTAAAAGAGTTAGGACGCCTCCTAGTTTGTTAGGGATAGATCGTAGAATTGCATATGCGAATAGAAAATACCACTCTGGTTTGATGTGGGGCGGGGTACTTAGGGGATTGGCTAGGGTGTAGTTATCTGGGTCGGTTAGGAGATCGAGTGTAAATAAGGTCAGGCTTATTAGGAGTAGAAGTAGGAAGATTAGCCCTAAAATGTCTTTGATTGTGTAATATGGGTGAAATGTAATTTTATCTGGGTCAGATGTCAGTCCTGATGGATTATTTGAACCTGTGTCATGCAGAAGCAGAAGGTGGATAGTTGCTAAGGTTGCAGTGATGAAGGGTAAGATAAAGTGGAAAGTAAAAAACCGTGTTAGGGTGGCCTTGTCTACGGAGAAGCCGCCTCAGACCCACTGTACTAGATCAGGTCCGATGTAGGGGACAGCTGATAGTAGGTTTGTAATTACTGTGGCCCCTCAGAAGGATATTTGGCCTCATGGGAGTACATAGCCTATGAATGCTGTGGCTATGGTTGTAAGCAATAAGATAATGCTGATGTTTCATGTGTTTAAGAAGAGGAAAGATCCATAATACAGGCCCCGTCCGATGTGAAAGAATATGCATGTAAAGAATATGGAGGCACCATTGGCATGTAGGTAGCGAATTGTTCAGTCGTAGTTTACATCTCAGGTGATGTGGGCAACTGAAGAGAAGGCGGTTGAAGTATCTGATATGTAGTGCATGGCTAAGAATAGGCCTGTGGTGATCTGAATAATCAGGCAGATGCCAAGGAGTGAGCCGAAGTTTCACCAGGACGAGATATTGGCTGGTGTGGGGAGATCAATAAATGAGCTGTTAATAATTTTTATTAGCGGGTTTGTTTTGCGAGGGGTAGTCATTAGAATTCTTACAGTTGAAATACAACAATGGTTTTTCATATCATTAGTCATGCTTAAAGTCCATGTGGGAATAATGACATATGCTTTATTTTTATTAAGTATAATCTTAGTGATAGGGTTTATAGGGTTTTCTTCTAAGCCTTCACCTATTTATGGAGATTTGTTGTTAATTTTTAGCGGTGCTGTAGGTTGTGTAATTACATTATATTTTAGTGGATCTTTTATGGGGTTAATAGTTTTTTTGGTTTATTTAGGCGGGATGATGGTTGTTTTTGGCTGTACTGCGGCTATGGCAATTGATGAGTATCCTGAGTCATGGTAATCAAGTATTGATATTCTATGAACTGTGCTGCTAGGTTTAGTAATGGAGTTTGCCATAGTATTTTTATTAGGTGGTGATCCTGTTAAGACGGTAGGGGGTGTGACTGTTAGGATTAACTGCAATACTGTGGCGAGTTGAATGATTTATGAGGGTGAGGGTCCGGGTTTAATTTGTGAGGACCCTACGGGTGCTGCTGCTCTTTATAATTATGCGGTTTGGGTTGTTTTAGTTACCTGCTGGGCGTTATTTACGGGCATGCATATTGCAATTGAGCTTACTCGGGGTAGGGGTTAGATAGTTAAAAGTAATGCGAGGGTCGGTGGGATAAAGAAGGATAAAAAGTAGAGTTTAATTAGGCCCTTTTGGGCAGATGTAGTTGTGGAAATTGAAATCTGAGTTATTATTGTTATTTTTGGCATGGATTTTTCTAGTCAGAATATATCTAGTAAAGTTGAGGCGAGATTTTGACTTGTAGTTAAGCTTGAGTGGGGGTTTGATCGATGAGTAGTGATTGAGTAAAAGCCTAGTAGGTTAGAGAAGTAGTAAGTTTTTGCTGGGGTGCTTAATTTTATATTGTTAGTTATAAAGTTGAGTTCTATAGCTATAAGAAGCCCTAAAATAGTTATGCCTAGAGCTGCTAGTTTACGGTAGTAAGGTATAGTTACTTGAGGATGTGTCGTGGGGGGAATGCAATTAGAAATAAGAAACCCAGCGAAAATACTACCCATTGCTAGGCGATTGATTGGGTTTATTAATAGAGGGTTATTTTCATTAATTATAGTAAGATTAATAAATCAGGGGTATCCTATTAAAGAAAATGATGCATATGCTGTATATGGCTGTTAGGGAGGTGGCTACAAGAGTAATTATTAGGGCTCAGGCGTTGGTACACGATGTGTTAGCGGTTTCAATGATAAGATCTTTTGAGTAAAAGCCTGTAAGGAAGGGTGTACCTATGAGTGCGAGGCTACCAATGATGATGGAGGAGGTGGTAAGGGGTAGAGTTTTAAGTAGGCCTCCCATCTTTCGGATGTCTTATTCATTATTAAGGCTATGAATAATGGATCCTGTTGATAGGAATAGTATGGCCTTAACGCAGGCATGAGTACAGATGTGGAGGAAGGCTAGGTGTGGCTGGTTGATGCCCACTGTTACTATTATGAGGCCTAGTTGGCTTGAGGTTGAAAAGGCTACAATTTTTTTTTTACATCGTTTTGTGTTAGGGCACAGATTGCTGTGAATAGGGTGGTAATTGCTCCAAGTGAGAGTATGAGTGTTTGTATGGGCAAATTTTTTTCAAAAAATGGGTGGAAGCAGATAATCAGGAAAACCCCTGTTATAACTATTGTGCTAGAGTGAAGTAGTGCCGAGACTGGGGTAGGTCCTATGGCAGAGGGCAGTCGTGGGTGAAGGCCGAATTGGGCTGATTTTCCTGTTGCAGCTAGGAGGAGACCTACTAGGGGAAAAGAGTTTAGGGTAGAGTCAAGAATAAATATTTGTTGAAAGTCCCATGAGTTGGAGTATAAAAAGAATCATGCTATTGCTAGAATGAAACCGATGTCACCAATGCGATTATACAGAATGGCTTGAAGGGCTGCTGTGTTAGCATCTGCTCGGCCGTGCCATCAGCTAATTAGTAGAAAAGATATAATGCCTGTTCCTTCTCATCCAATGAAGAGTTGGAATAGGTTATTGGCAGTGATTAAAATTAGTATTGTGACAAGGAAGATAAGTAGATACTTGAGGAATTGATTCATGTTTGGGTCTGAACTTATACATCACATTGAGAATTCTACGATTGATCAAGTAACAAATAGTGCTACGGGGGTAAATATTATGGAGAAGAAATCTAGTTTGAAGCTTAGAGATAGTTTAATAGTCTGAATTGTTGTTCAATGTCAGTTAGAAATTATGTACTCTTGGCCTGTAAAGATAAATGTTGTTGTGGATAGAGTGCTGATGATGAGGGCATATATAACAGCTAGTTTTACATAATGTGGGTATAAAAAATTTTTATGGGGTTTAATTAGGGTGATTGTAATAGGTGTGAGTAGGGGGATTAATATTATCAGAGTGATAGAAGAATGCATTTTACTTTTACTTGGAGTTGCACCAATGTTTTTGGTTCCTAAGACCAGTGGATTACTACTATCCTTTAAAAGTTGAGAAAGCCAGGCTGTTAAGCATGGGGGCATGAGTTCGCAGTTCTTGCATACTTTCTCGGTAGGTAGGAAGTTACGGGCTTCTATTGTTAGATTCACAATCTAATGTTTTGATTAAACTATAGCTACAAGGTGCCAGCCCCATGATTATCTTTGGACTTAGGGTGAGAAGGAGGATTGGTGTTACATGCATTAGTATTAGTGTGTTTTCTCGCGTAAATAGAGGCTTGATGTTGCTAGTACTATACGTTAACGGTCCTCGCTGTGTTGAGGTAAACATGTATAGTGAGTATAGGGCTGTGATTAGTATATTAAGTTCTGTAAATATAATGGTAAAGTTGGATCAGGAGAAAGAAGCTACAACTGTTAGTAATTCTATCAGGTTGATGGTTGGGGGAAGAGTGAGGTTGGCTAGGTTGGCCAAAAGCCACCAAAGAGCTAGGAGTGGAAATAGTGTTTGTAGGCCTTGGGTAAATATTGTAGTTCGGCTATGAATTCGTTCATAATTTGAATTTGCTAGGCAAAATAGTAAAGATGAAGTAAGTCCGTGGGCCATTATAAGGATAGTTGCACCAGTAAAGCTTCAGGGGGTTTGGATGAGGATAGCTAGAATAACGAGTGCTATGTGACTTACAGAGGAGTAGGCGGTTAGTGACTTCAGGTCACCTCAGCTTGTCGTAAACATATGGTGCTTGTTATAACTATTCCCCATAAAGACAAGATAAGAAAGGGATAGTTTATTTTTTCTGTCAAGGGGTTAAGAATTGGGGTAATTCGTATCATGCCGTAGCCACCTAGTTTTAATAGTACTGCTGCTAGCACCATTGAGCCTGCAATGAGGGCTTCAACATGGGCTTTAGGTAGTCACAGATGAAGTCCATATAGGGGCATTTTAACCATAAAGGCTATCATGCACCCCAGTCATGTAATGTTATTAGTTCATGAAAGTAGTATTTCTTTAGTAGTAATTGTCGTTATTAGAATATTTAGTGAGCCTAGGTTACTTAAGTAGTAAAGGAGTGTAATAAGTAGAGGAAGAGATCTTGCTAGTGTATAGAACAAGAAGTATGAGCCTGCGTTTAGACGTTCTGGTTGATATCCTCAGCGGGTAATAATAACTAAAGTAGGGATTAGGGTGGTTTCAAATAGGACATAAAATAGGATTAGTTCTGCGGCTGTAAATGTTGTGATTAAGGAGATTTGTAGAAAAACTAGTATTGAGAATTATAGTTTTTTTCGTGGTGGGGGGCTATTATAAAGGTGCTGTTGGGTCGCTAGAATTATCAGGGGGAGTAGTCAGGCTGTTAGGGTCAGGAGGGGAGACGTTAGTGCGTCTGAGAAGAAAACCGGTGATAAGTAGTGTGAGTTGTTTGGCAGGTATAGGGATAGCAGGGTAAGAGCACTAATTAACAGGCTCCAGGCTATTGCATTAATCCATGTTATATGGTTTTTTGAAAGTCATATTATTGGGAGCAGCATGGTTGTTGACAGAATAATTTTTAGCATTGAATAAGATTTAAATTTTGCACATAGTCTAGGCCGTATAGGTTGGAAATTAAGATTAATAGGGCCAGGCCTACTGCAGCTTCGCATGCAGCAAATACTAGGAGGGCAATGGGTACAATAAATATTAGTGTTAAATGTATGTTTCGGGTTGTGAGTGTAGCCATAATAAACAATGATAATATTATGCCCTCCAGGCATAGTAAGGACGCTATTAGGTGGGATCGGTAAATTAACAATCCTAGCAGAGATATAAAATATGCTAGTGCTGTGATGATGTAGATGAAAGGTATGTTGATAAATATGACTTATCATAATCTAATGAGTTGAAATCATTTGTTTTAATTAAACTATTTATCAATTCAACTCAGTCTAACTCCTTTTGAGTTCACTCATAGGCTAGTCCAATCACTAGAATGATGATTAAAGCAAGAATTATGTTAATTGTAAGCATTAAATTGTTTGTTTGGGTTGCTCATGGCAAGGGTAGTAATAGGGCAATTTCCAGGTCAAACAGAAGAAATGTAATAGCAACTAAGAAGAATTTTATGGAAAAAGGCAGGTGGGCGGAGGTTGTGGGGTCAAATCCATACTCATAGGGATTATATTTCTCTGTATAAGTGTTTAATTGTGGGAGTCAAAATATATGATAATTAGTAGTAGGACTAGAAAAGCATCAGTCTTTAGGATTAGTGCTAGGTTGAATACTCCTTCTCGGGCCTATCCAGACCTATTGATTGGAAGTCAGTGGTACTATTTATACTAAAGGAGTAAGATCCTCATCAGTAGATAGAGACATAGAGGAATAGTCATACTACGTCTACGAAGTGTCAGTATCAAGCGGCGGCTTCGAAGCCAAAATGGTGGTTAGGTGTAAAGTGGTCTATTTGTAGGCGGAAGTAGCATGTGATGAGAAATGTGGTTCCAATAATAACATGTAGGCCGTGAAAGCCTGTTGCCATAAAGAATGTAGAGCCATAGATTCCATCAGAAATAGTAAAGGAGGCTTCAGAGTATTCTGATATCTGTAGGTAGGTGAAGTAAGCGCCTAAGACGATAGTCATAGATAGTGCTTGGGCTGATTCTTCTTGGTCAGTTTCTATTAGGCTGTGGTGCGCTCAAGTAATTGTTACTCCTGATGCAAGTAGGACGCCTGTGTTTAGAAGTGGGACCTCCATGGGGTTGAGGGGAAAAATGCCTGTTGGGGGTCAATGTCCTCCTGTTTGCGGGGTTGGGGCTAAGCTAGAATGATAAAATGCTCAAAAGAAACCGGCGAAAAAGAAAACCTCCGAGATAATAAATAGGACTATCCCATATCGAAGGCCTTTTTGGACTGGTAGAGTGTGGTGGCCTTGGTATGTGCTTTCCCGGATGATTTCACGTCATCATTGAAATATTGTTATTGCACTAGCTGGTAGTCCTGCAGTAAGGAGAAGAGTATAGTAGAAATGAAATCATATGATTAGGCCGGAGGTTATTAGAAAGGCAGATAGGGCTCCTGTTAGTGGTCAAGGGCTTGGGTTGACTATGTGGTAGGCGTGTGACTGGTGTGTCATTAGGAATTATCGTGCAAATAGAGGCTTACTAAAAGTGTAAAGACATAGGCTTGAATTAAGGCTATGCCTAATTCTAGGGTAATTAGCAGAATAATGACAATAATAGTAATTAAGGATGAGGAGAGATAAATAGTAAGGCTAGCGAGAAGTCCCCAAGTAAGTGTATTAGCAGGTGGCCTGCTGTGATGTTAGCTGTTAATTGTACGGCTAGTGCTATTGGTTGAATAAAGAGACTGATTGTCTCAATAATAATTAGTATGGGGATGAGTGGCGTGGGAGTTCCCTGAGGTAAAAAATGGGCTAGGGATGTTTTTGTTTTAAATCGAAGTCCTGTAAGTACAGTGGCTGCTCACAGGGGAATTGCTATGCCTAAATTTATTGATAGTTGAGTAGTAGGTGTGAATGCATAGGGTGTGAGTCCGAGGAGGTTGTTTAGGGCAATGAAGGTAATTAGGGCCAAGAGTATAAGGGACCAAGTTCGCCCCTTTACACCATGAGCTATTATTATTTGTTTCAGTGTGAGTTGGATTAATCATTGTTGAAGGGAGGAGAGTCGGTTGTTGATTAAGTTATTAGAAGGCGTGACAAGTATGGTAGGAAATAGAATTACTAGTGTCACTAGGGGGATTCCTAAGATAACTGGGATGTTGAAAGAGGTGAATAGATTTTGGTTCATTTTAGTTGTCAAGTTGTTTTGTGTTTTTGTTTTTTAATTATTTTTGATAATGGGGTTGTATAGAAAGTAAAGTTCGGTATTTTTACTTGAATAATGTAAAATAGAGCTACAACTATTGACAGGATCACCATTGGTCATGGTGAGATATCTAGTTGAGGCATTCACTATAGAGAGGAAATTCTCTCAATCTTTAACTTAAAAGGTTAATGCTTAGTAGCTTTACAGCGATCCAATGTATAGGTATGATGCTCAGACTTCAAAGTCTTGGAAGTAGATGAACTCTAGAACGATGGGCATGAAGCTATGGTTTGATCCGCAAATTTCTGAGCATTGCCCGTAGAATAAGCCTGGTCGCACAGAGGCCACTATGGCTTGGTTCAAGCGTCCGGGGATTGCATCTGTTTTGACGCCTAGTGACGGGACAGCCCATGAGTGTAATACGTCCTGTGATGAAACTAGTGTGCGGATGTTTGCTTCTATGGGTAATGTTGTCCGGTTGTTTACTTCAAGAAGTTGAAATTTGCCAAGTTCGAGGAAGTACGTGGGCATAATATACGAGTCAAAGGCCAGATCTTCATAGTCTGAGTACTCGTAGCTTCAGTATCATTGGTGACCAATCGCCTTGAGAGTTAAATAGGGCTTGTTAAATTCGTCTGTTATGTAGAGGATACGTAGGGATGGAAGAGCAATTATAACAAGAATGATGGCAGGTAGAATAGTTCAGATTATTTCAGTTTCTTGGGCGTTTATGGTGCTGGTGTGGGTTAATTTTGTAGTAAGTATTAGGGAAATAGTATATAGGACTAGTGAACTGATTAGGAAGATAATTATGAGGGCGTGATCATGAAAAGCAATTAGTTCTTCTATAATTGGAGATGTAGCGTTTTGTAGGCCTAACTGGGCTGGGTGTGCCATTAAGATATATAGAGTCTAGTCTATAACTTAACTATGACAAAGTTATGTAATCATTTTACTAATATCTTATTGAAAAAGTCATAGGGTCTATGGGATTGGCTTGAAACCAACTTTTGGGGGTTCAAATCCTTCCTTTTTCGCCTAGGGATTTTACGTAGGTAGCTTCTTCGAATGTGTGATGAGGAGGACAGCCGTAGAGCCATTCTAGATTAGTGGACAGTTGTTCAATGGTTAAAACCTTTCGTTTTGAGGAGAGAGCCTCTCAAATTATAAAATTATCAGAATAACTGCTGTTAGTGAAATGAATGAGCCTACAGATGAGACAATATTTCATATAGCATAAGTGTCAGGGTAGTCTGAGTACCGCCGGGGTATTCCGGACAGGCCGAGAAAATGCCATGGAAAAAAAGTTAGATTTACGCCTACAAATATAATAGTAAAGTGAATTTTAGCATAAGTCTGGTCAAGGGTGTAGCCCGAGAACAGGGGGAATCAGTGAATAAAACCTCCTGTGATGGCAAATACTGCTCCCATGGACAGAACATAGTGGAAGTGGGCAACTACATAGTATGTATCGTGTAGGATGATGTCTAATGATGAGTTGGCTAGGACAATTCCTGTCAGCCCGCCTGCAGTGAAAAGAAAAATAAAACCTAGGGCCCATAGCATTGCGGGGAATCATTTGATGTTGCCGTCGTGCAGAGTAGCCAATCAGCTAAAGGCTTTCACTCCGGTAGGAATGGCAATGATCATAGTGGCTGATGTAAAGTATGCGCGGGTGTCTACGTCCATTCCCACTGTGAATATGTGATGGGCCCGTACAATAAACCCTAGGAAACCAATGGATATTATAGCTCACACTATTCCTATATACCCGAATGGCTCTTTTTTGTTAGAGTAGTATGTTACAATATGTGAGATTATTCCGAAACCTGGTAGGATGAGAATATATACTTCAGGGTGTCCAAAGAATCAGAACAAGTGTTGGTACAGAATTGGGTCTCTGCCACCAGCGGGGTCGAAGAAAGTGGTGTTAAGGTTGCGATCAATTAGAAGCATAGTAATTCCAGCAGCTAGGACTGGGAGGGAGAGGAGAAGGAGGACAGCTGTAATAAGGACAGATCAGACGAAGAGAGGTGTTTGATACTGGGTTATGACTGGGGGCTTCATGTTGATAATTGTTGTAATAAAATTAATGGCTCCCAGGATAGAAGAAATGCCTGCTAAGTGAAGTGAGAAAATAGTTAGGTCTACAGAGGCTCCTGGGTGTGACATGTTTCCTGCCAGTGGCGGGTAGACTGTTCAGCCAGTTCTGGCACCTGCTTCTAGAGTCGAGGATGCAAGTAGAAGAAGAAGCGATGGAGGAAGAAGTCAGAAGCTTATGTTATTTATTCGAGGGAATGCTATGTCAGGGGCACCAATTATCAGGGGGATAAGTCAGTTTCCAAACCCTCCAATCATAATTGGTATTACTATGAAGAAAATTATAATAAATGCAATGGAGGTGACAATAACATTATAGACATGGTCATCTTCTATTAGACTCCCCGGTTGGCCAAGTTCCACTCGGATCAGGAGGCTTAGGGCCATTCCTGCTGCCCCTGCTCATGCACCGAATAGCAGATATAGTGTTCCGATGTCTTTGTGATTAGTTGAAAATAGTCGGCGGTTTGTGAACATAGGTAGGAAGAAGGGTAAAATGGCTGAGTAAAGCATTAGACTGTAAATCTAAAGACAGGGGAATAATCCTCTTTTTACCAGCTCCAAGGTGATATGTCATATTGAATTACAAGTTCAAAGAAGCAGCTTCAACTCTGCCAGGGCTTCTCCCGCCTTTTTTTCCTGAACAGCGGGAGAAGTAGATTGAAGTCAGTTGACTAGGTTATTTAGCTGTTAACTAAATTTTTGTGGGTTAAAGTCCCATCAATCTAGAAAGGGCTTTGTTTAGCTAAAGTGGTTGATTTGCGTTCAGTTGATGCAAGATAGAATTTTGCAGTCCTTAGGGTGGTGCAGAAATTAAGTATAATTACTTACTGAGGGCTTTGAAGGCTCTTGGTCTTGTTAACCTAAATTTCTAATTTATCAGTATTAATGGGGTTATAGGTAGGAGGGAGATAGAAGACACTATAAATAGGGGAAGAAGTGGTGATGGTTTTATATATTTTAGTTGTCAGTTGATTTTTGTGTTATTGGATGTGGGGAATATTGTTATTGAAATGGAGTATGTTAGGCGTATGTAGAAGTATAAGTTTATTAGTGTCAGTATGGCTATGGTAAGAGGAATGATGAGGTTATTATTTTTTGTTAGCTCTTGTATAATAGCTCATTTAGGGGAAAAGCCTGTTAGTGGGGGTAAGCCTCCTGGGGATAGTATTATTAATGGAATTATGGGTATTATTCATGTGAGTTTGTTTCAGGTGTGTGATATTGATAGGGCTGTCACATTTGAGTTTAGGTAGCAAACTGTGAATGTGGAAATTGTTAAAAATAGGTAGATAAGTGAATTTAAAATAGTAATACTTGGGTCGTAGTATAGGACTGCTATCATTCATCCTATGTGAGTGACTGATGAGTAGGCTAGGATTTTGGGTAATTGTGTTTGGTTTAGTCCCCCTCAGCTACCAATTATAATTGATAGGATTGAGATTGCTAGTGTAATATTTATGTTAATTGATGGGAAGATTTAGAGTATAATTGACATAGGGGCTAATTTTTGTCATGTGAGGATGAGTATGTTGGGAATTAGGGGGATGCCTTGGGTTACTTCTGGGAGTCAGAAGTGAAGGGGGGCTATTCCTAGTTTTATTGTCAGGGCAATTAGTATTATTATGGATAAGATTTGGTTTAAAGATGGATTAATTGTCCATTGTCTGAATAGTATGTTGTTTAGAATGATAGCTATTAATAGAACCATAGATGCGGTTGCTTGAATTAGAAAATACTTGGTAGCTGCTTCTGTGGAGCGGGGGTTTGTGTTTTTAGCTAATACTGGTACGATGGATACTATGTTCAGTTCTAAGCCTATTCAGATGAGGAGTCAGTGTGAGCTTTTGTGCTTATAGTTCCCATTGGAATTGTAAAGGAAATAATGAGGTGTGCTAGGGGGTTGATATTATAGTACGGGAGGGGTTAGACCAACATTTTCAGGGTATGGGCCCGATAGCTTATTTAGCTGACCTTACTTATAGTATGGTGTAATGGGTAGCACAGAGAGTTTTGAGTTCTCAGGTATGGGTTCAAGTCCTATAATTCTAGAAATAAGGGGATTAGACCTCTATAATTTACTCTGTCAAAGTAACTCTTTTGTCAGACATATTTCTTATGTTTGGGGTGGGACGCCAGACACTAGGACTGGTATTGAAATGTATCACATACATAGTGCTAGTGTAAGGGGTAAGAATTTTTTTCATAGGAGATGTATTAGTTGGTCATAGCGAAGTTGAGGATATGCTGTTCGAATTCATAAGAATAGGGTAGTTAATAGGAGGGTTTTTGTTATGAAATTAATTGTGTAGAGTTCTGGTGTGGTTGGGATGTGGGGTGCTGCTAAAAAGATAGTAGTAGTTAGGGCATTTATTATAATAATATTTGTATATTCTGCTATGAAAAATAAAGCAAATAAGCCTGCGGCGTATTCGATGTTAATACCTGAGACTAGTTCTGATTCGCCTTCTGTCAGATCAAAGGGGGCTCGGTTAGTTTCAGCTAATGTGGAGATAAATCGTATTATAGCTAGAGGTCATGACGATAGTAGGAGCCAAGAGTGTTCTTGTGTTGTAATAAGTGAATGTAGGTTAAATGAGCCGCTTATAAGTAGTACTGATAAAAGGATAATAGCTAGTGTGACTTCATATGAAATTGTTTGAGCTACAGCTCGTAGTGCGCCAATTAGCGTATAATTTGAGTTAGATGCTCATCCAGATCACAAGATTGAGTAAACAGCTAGGCTAGATGTTGCTAGTACAAATAAGAGGCTTAGGTTGAAGTTAATTAGAGGGTGTGGCATGAGGAGGGGGGTTCATAGGATGAGAGCAATGGATAGGGCTAGGGCCGGGGCGACTACATATAGAGTTGTGGTGGATGTGGTGGGTAGTAGGGGTTCTCCTAACAACTTTTGAGGCTAAAGGAGAGTATCTTACTCTTTTTTGTACTGCTGTAACAGAATACTACAGATTGAGTAATTTATAAAGACACAAATTATTCTCTCATAGTTCTGGAGGCAGAAGAGCCCAAGATCAAGTTGTTGCTGTTGTATGTGGCCCTTCATGCTGCATCCTCACGTGGCAGAAGGTAGAAGGGCAAGAGAGATGAACTCTGTGTTCCTGTGTGGCATGAGAGCAGAAGCGAGAGAACCCACTCCTGCAAACCCTTTTTATGGCAGCATTGCTATATGTGTATATAAGGTGCAGACCGTATGACCTAAACACCTTCCAAAAGGCCCTACCTCCCAACACTGTAATATTGGGGATTAAATTTCCAACATATGAATTTTAGGGGACATATTCAGACCGTAGCAGATCATGATATGTTCTGTGGTGTCTTTTCTGACTTCAAATCAGTGTAGCTCAACAAGTATGGCACACAATAGGCAGAATAACGGTCACCCAGAGAGTCCATGTTTTAATTTTTGGAACCTATGAATATGTTACTTTACATTGCAGAAGAGTCTTTGCAGATAGAATTAAGATTATAGGCTTTGAGATGGGGAGATTATTTTGGGTTGGAAGACAAAGACAAAAGAGTGGGTAGGATGATAGAAGAAGAGACAGGAAAGATTTGAAGCATAAGAAGTACTTGATTTGCATTGTTCGCTTTGAAGATGAAAGAAGATCATAAGCCAAGGTAGGTAGATGTCTTCTAGAAGCTGGGAACTGTCCTCAGCTAATAGGCTGCAAGGAAATGGGGTCCTCAGTCCCACAACCATAAGGACCTCTGTTCTGCCAATAACCTAAATGACCAGGGAAACGGATTCTCTCTTAAGGGCCTCTGGAAGGGAATACAGCCATGCCAACATCTTGGTTTTAGCCTATTGAGACCTGTTTTGGACTTCACCTTCAGAACTCTAAGGTAATAAATGTGTGCTTTTTAAGCCTCTAGGTTTGTTGTAATTTGTTATGGTAGCAATAAGAAACTAGTAATACATGCAGCATTTGTACCAGTTCAGTTACATGGAAAGAGGACTATTTGTTTTGGAGGAAGGAGAATGACTGATCTTTGAAGTCTTTTTCTAGAAAGATGTTAAAGTTAAAATAAAGCAAAATAAACCACACACACACAAAACCTATTGTTGTTTTTTTCACTATGTCCTGGCTCTCCTGACAGAAAGGTGCCAGAATTATAAGACTTTTTATTTGCAGAAACTAAATTTTTTTTAATATACAGAAACAAAATATTAACTGATGATTTAAAAATAAACAGCTATAATGGGATATTGCTTAATAAATATCTTTTATTATGTGCCTATCTCTTTGTGTGCCTGTTTTAGAATTATGCAGATTAATGAAGTTCATTCTTAGTCTTTGGGGGACTTACAGGATATTGTCACAGATCTGGTTATAGGTGTAGGGTGAGTCTAGTTATTAGTCATAGTTATTTAATTTCTAACAGAAGAATATATTTAGTCAAAATTTTAGTACAGTGAGCAGGAAATTCCTCATGGAATTTTCTGTTGAGACTAGTTCTTTAAAATCATGTTTGTTTCACATTGTGTTGTGAGGAATCCTTTGTGATATGGATGAAAAATGTTGAGCGTTTCACTCTGGTCCCCTAATTTTGCTTCATTGAAGGTAGTTTGCCTTTATCTTGTTTACAAATTTGAGTTTTGTCAACTGTTTTATTTGAAAAAGTAAAAGTTCCTTTGCTAAAAGGACTTCGAAAATGGAAGCCATATATTTTTCTGGGAGAAGTCATGGAACATTGATTGGCAGCTCCAGGGTATGAGCCTTCACTTGGGAAAAGACTTGAGGAAGAATTGCATCTTAGGACAAAATGAAGAGCATGAATGGTTAACATATGTATCAGCAGTCTGTGCGAAGTAAGAGAGTGAGTGAGATAAAGTGGTGTTTTATTGAGATGTGCTTTATGGTAACCCGCATCCTCCAGCTTGATCCAGTTACTTTTCAGGGAGGGAAGAGTACCCAGGATGTTGATCTCTTCTTTGGAAGATAAAGAAGCAAAGTAATCTCTGCTTGGTGTTTTCCATAAATGCCCAGTTGTGATAATTGCAGGACAGAAGGTAGAGGACAGAGAGAAGGCATTTTATTTGTATGCTGTTGATTTTTTGATGAAGTTTGAGTATACTGAAGAATAGCCACCTAATTAATTGATTTAGAGACTTTCTACCTAAAACTAAGTATGAAATTGATATTTTAAAATGAGTGAAATGTTAGCAACAACAATAAAAACTGCAAAGGATTAGTTAGGAAGACTTCTACTGAGGGTAAATGACTTTGAATAAATCTTGTTGAATGGGCACCTAGAGGCTAGTTATTTTAACATAATAATGAGATAACACTGTATTTATAAACTTTTTTCCATCAAAGTAATACTTTACTAACACTTTAGAGGCTTCATAACATCATAAAATGATACCATAAACTATTATAATCATTTCTGCTATGTAACTTGTGATTAAGAGACAAGAAAAAATAGGCTTTGAAACCATTTAGGTCTTGGTTTAAATCCCATTTCCCTCCCTGTTTCTAACTGTGGATTACCAGAAGTCAACTTCTCATTCAGGTTTCAGAGGACTGTTAGGTAGATGTAACTAGCCAGAGTGGGTTGCCTTTGACTTTGCCCAGCATATAGTAGGTCCTCAAGATACTGCTTTCCTCCTGTTTTCTTTCTTTAGAAATAGAACTAAACAACAAATTTATGTGATATTTTGATGGTCACTTGGAGCATACATCATAATCTGTTATTGTGTGTTCTACTTCTGTGTGCTCAAAACTACTATTCCTTCTCCCCCATTCCATCATGTAATGCTTTTCTTGGAAAAAAAAAAAAAAAGATGATATTTTTGTACACACATCTCTCATGCAAATTTTTCTGGGAACAAGATATTAGAATATTACTGTAAAGATTTCCATGTTAAAGATGGACACTGACAAGACACCGTGGCATGTGCCTGTAATCCCAGCTACTTGGGAGGCCAAGGTGGGAGGATTGCTTGAGCTGAAGGGTTTGAGGTTAGGCTGGGGAATATTAAAAGACTTTATCTTGGAGGAGTGGGGTGGGGACAATACTGAAAGACAATAGAAACATTTAAGAAAAGTGAAAATCAAGTCTCTGAAATTTCTACTAGGTAAGAAATCATAATGATTCCTTTTTAAAATTATTTATTTATTTAAAAAATAACATCACATAATTGAATTGAAAATGTACTTGTTATTTTTTAAAGTAAAATTTATGAATAATAATGAAAAATGTTTCTACTGATTGCTGTATGGCAAGTACAGCAATGACTGAACATTGTTAGTGTTTATCTCACTGAAGCATCACAACCCTGTGAGGCAGATGCTGTCATTTTACAGTTAAGCAAAGAGAATCTGAATGAGATTAAGTAGCATTCCTGTATCACACAGCTAGTAGGAAGAAGACTTAGATTTCTTCTCTTCTTTTAAAAAATCTTCTGGGCACTTACTTGTTGTGTTGCAAATTAGTTTTTGAATTCATATGCCCTTAAAGTTTTTGATACGACTGGGAGGCTTTCTTTGAGGGTCATTCCCTTATAAGCAGTTACTAGGTTACTTACTTAATGTGTATAGTCATTCTGAAGTACTTGAGGTTAGGATGTGAATTTTCTTCCTCACTAAACATAGATTTTTTTTCATTAACAACGAGTGAACTTGTTTTCTTGGACTTTGATTTTTATTTCTTAAATTTGTACTCAGATAGAGATGGTAATGGGGACTTCTGTGAGACAAAAGTATATGTGAACTTAGAACTTTAGTAAATTTTGGGTAGGGTTATAACAATATTACTTGTCACTGGAAGCTGAATGAACTATATAGCTTTCTTTTTTGAATTTAATGTGTTGGATGGTTCCTCCTCCATTGATGCTACCTGCATTTTCTTTTGAACCATCATTTATCTCAGCTGAGATATAAGATTGGTTTGGGATTTAAATGTGTTCGTTTTTAATATTCCAAGAAAATTAGAATACATTTTAGTGAAGAGTTTATATTTTGGTTCTGTTTACTTAAATGTATTTTAGAGAACATTTAAGGACATTAAACAGACATCATTTAAATGGTCACTGCAGTTTTAACATTTTAGTGAAGTATATGAAAAAAGTGCACATATTGTAAATGTACAACTTAATGAATTTTTGCCTCTCTAGTGTTCATAGCCTTGCCTAATTACAGATAGAAGAAAATAGAGGAAAACTTAGTCAAGGAATATTCCAAAGGTTGGAAAAATCACAATTAATGTATTGTTTTTATTTGGTTGCTCAGGTCTCTAAAAATTGAAAATGACAGGTTTCATATATGTAACATTTTGGGGAAATACATTGTTTTGAATGCAGGAGGAAGAAATGAGAAAAATGGTGTCTGTTATTTTTAAAATTTTTTAATTAATGTTTTGAGACAGGGTCTTATTCCGTTGCCAAGGTTGGAGTGCAGTGGTGCAATCTTGGCTCACTGCAACCTCTGCTTCCTGGGCTCAAGTGATCGTCCCACCTTAAGCTCTTGAGTAGCTGATACCACAGGTGTGCACCACCATGCCCAACTAATTTTTATATTTTTTGTGGAGGGGTGGGGTTTTGCTATGTTGCCCAGGCTGGTCTTGAATTCCTGGCCTCAAGTCATCCATCCTCCTTGGCCTCCCACAGAGCTGGGATTACAGGTGTGAGCTACTGCAATCAGCCTATTATTATTTTGGCTTAAACTAAAAAATTGTTAATTATGATATGTTTTCATGTTTTTTAATTTCTTCAAAATATTAACAATGGAATGAGTATGTTGTATAGTATGCTTATAAATAAAAGACAACAGAAAACAAAAGCCAAGATAAACAAGACCTGGATGTCTTAGTCAACAACTTAGTCTTAATCTAGACAGTACTTTGTAAGAAAATGTCTTTTCTAAATACTGTATCCAGATGACCATTTAATTTGATTTTCACAGGCTCAGTTTTTCATATACATTTTTTACTGAATAATATAATTTTACACTTATGTTGGTGACTATTAGTATGGTCCTAAATGTAGCAGAGAATGGAATTTTTATAAAAGCCTGCCATGTGCTATATTTTTACATTTTTTTAAAGAAGTAGGCTTGGGAGTTCTTTGCTGCCTTATGTCCTCTTTCCCGGAGGTCTCAGTGATTCTGCAGCAGCCTCAGCTTCCATTGCTCTGTGACTTCATGATGTCAAAAATTCTTAGACTCCAGGACATTCCTGAAGCTGATAAATTAGTTTCTCTCAATGTCTGTTAAGAACTGAGGACTATGGGAAGCATGCCAAGATGGCCGAGAGGAGGCAACACTGGAATGCAGCTCCCAGCGAATGAGACGCAGAGGGCTAGAGGACGTCAAGATTCCAAGCGAGGTGCCGGGTTCATTTTGTGGGACTGGTAGGACACTGAAAATAGGCCAGGGAAGGAGCCAAAGCAGGGTGAGAGCCACTGAGGGAAGGCAAACCGAGACAGAGCAGGGCACATCCCCACCTGGAACGTGCAGCCAGCTCCGAGGGTCAGGGACTTTACCCCTTCAGTGCTCCGATTTGGATCATGTGCTTACCTCATCCCTCCTGTAACCCATGGTCCACGAGAGCCCTGCCAGACTGAGGGGTGCCATGGGTTGTCGATGGAAATCTGACCAACCACTCCCACCTGGTGCCGCAAGTTGTCTGCACGTACCTGGGCAGAAGTTTGGACTAATGCCAGTGGGATGGAACTACCCATCCCACAGAAAGAGGCAGAGTTGAAAGCAGGGAAACAGGCCATAAGGCCTGGCAGGCCCCACCCCCACAAAACAAACTGAAGCCCACGTGCAGGAGAGCTTGGCAGCGAATACACCAGTTTGACCCCAACTGGGATTAAGCTCAGGGAAGGAGAGATGCCATTGGGAAGGCGGGGCTAATCTCACCTGCAAACAAACTCCAGGGGAAGACCACCCACCCAGCAACCTGACCGAATCCGAAGCAGCCCAGCAGCGCCTCTACAAGCCGAAAAAGATATAGCTCCAACCTCAACAGAAGGGACGTCCACTCAGAGATTCCTCCCGAAATCACCAACTTCAAAGATCAAAGGGAGAGAAATCCATGAAGATGGGAAGAAACCAGCACAAAAAGGATGAAACCATCAAAGACCAGAACACCTGTTCTCCTCCCAGGGATCACAGCTTCTCACCATCAAGGGAACAAAATAAGATAGAGAATGAGTCTGATGAATTGACAGAAGCAGACTTCAGAAGGTGGGTAATAACAAACATCTCTGAATTAAAAGACCATATTCTAACCCAATGCAAAGAAACTAAGAACCTTGACAAAAGGTTAGACAAAATGCTAACTAGAATAACCAGCTTAGAGAAGAACTTATGACTTGATGGAGCTGAAAAATACAGCACGAGAACTTCGCGAGGCATACACAAGTTTTGGCAGCCAAATCGATCAAGCAGAAGAAAGGATATCAGCGATAGAAGATCAAATCAATGAAATAAAATGAGAAGGCAAGATTAGAGAAAAAAGAGTGAAAAGAAATGAACAAAGCCTCCAAGAACTATGGGATTATATGAAAAGATCTAATCTACGCTTGATCGGTGTACCTGAATGTGACGGGGAGAATGAATCCAAGCTGGAAAACAGTCTTCAGTATATTATCCAAGAGAACTTCCCCAACCTAACAAGGCAGGCCAACATTCAAATCCAGGAAATACAGAGAACACCACGAAGATACTCCTCAAGAAGAGCAACCCTAAGGCACACAATCGTCAGATTCACCAGGGTTGAAATGAGGGGAAAAAAATCCTAAGGGCGGCCAAAGAGAAAGGTCGAGTCACCCACAAAGGAAAGACTATCAGACTCACAGCGAATCTCTCAGCAGAAACCCTGCAAGCTAGAAGGGAGTGGGGACCCATATTCAACATCCTTAAAGAAAAGAACTTTCAACCCAGAATTTCATATCCAGCCAAAGTAAGCTTCATAACTGAAGGAGAAATAAAATCCTTTATGGACAAGCAATTGCTGAGAGATTTCGTCGCTACAAGACCTGCCTTACAAGAGCTCCTGAAGGAAGTACTAAACATGGAAAGGAACAACCAGTAGCAGCCACTGCAAAAACATACCAAATGGTAAAGAACAATGATGCAATGAAGAAACCGCGTCAGCTAATGGGCAAAACAACCAGCCAGTAACAAAATGGCAGGATCAAATTCAAACATAACAATATTAACCCTAAATGTAAATGGCCTAAATACCCCAATTGAAAGACACAGACTGACAAACTGGATAAAAAGTCAAAACCCATCGATATGTTATATTCAGGAGGCCCATCTCATGTGCAAAGATTCACATAGACTCAAAGGAAAGGGATGGAAGAAGATTTATGAAGCAAATGGAGAGCAAAAAAAAGCGGGGATAGCAATACTAGTCTCTAATAAAACGGACTTTAAACCAACAAAGATCAAAAGAGACGAAGGGCATTACATAATGGTAAAAGGATCAATGCAACAAGAGAAGCTAACTATCCTAAATACATATGCACCCAGTCCAGGAGCAGCCAGATACATAAAGCAAGTTCTCAAGGACCTACAAAGA
This sequence comes from Cacajao melanocephalus, assembly GCA_963573385.1. Taxonomy (NCBI): domain Eukaryota; kingdom Metazoa; phylum Chordata; class Mammalia; order Primates; family Pitheciidae; genus Cacajao; species Cacajao melanocephalus. The sequence continues at coordinate 68,131 of CAUYLG010011786.1, read as the reverse complement.
GCCTTAGACTCCCACACAATAAAAGTATTCCAAACAATACAAAAAGAGGGAATCCTCTCTTACTCTTTCTATGAGACCAACATCATCCTGATACCAAAACCTGGCAGAGACACAACTAAAAAAAGAAAACTGCAGGCCAATATCCGTGATGAACATCGATGCAAAAATCTTCATAAAATACTGGCAAACCGAATCCAACAGCAATTAATAGACTTTAACACTTCACTGACAATATTGGATGGATCAACAAGACGGAAAGTCAAGAAGGATATCCAGGACTTGAACGCAGATCTTTCCAAGCAGATCTAATAGACATTTACAGAACACTCCACCCCAAATCCACAGAATACACATTCTTGTTAGTACCACATCACACTACTCTAAAATTGACCACATAATTGGAGGTAAATCACTCCTCAGCAAATGCAAAAGAATGGAAATCATAACAAATAGTCTCTTAGACCACAGTGTAATAAAATTAGAACTCAGGATTAAGAAAGCACTCAAAACTGCACAATCACGTGGAAACTGAACAACTTGCTCCTGAATGACGAATTGATAAACAATGAAATAAAGGCAGAAATAAAAATGTTCTTCAAAACCAATGAGAATGAAGACATAACATACCAGAATCTCTAGGACACATTTAAAGCAGCATCTGGAGGGAAATTTATAGCAATAAATGCCTGCATGAGAAACAAGGAAAGATCTAAAATTGACTCCCTATCGTCAAAATTGAAAGAGCTAGAGGAGCGTGATTAAAAAAACTCAAAAGCAAGCAGAAGACAAGAAATAACTAAGATCAGAGCAGAACTGAAGCACATACAGACACAAAAAAAACCCTTCAAAAAAAATCGATAAATCCAGGAGCTGGTTTTTTGAAAAGATCAACAAAATAGACCACTAGCTAGTCTAATAGAAAAGAGAGAAGAATCAAATAGATGCAATAAAAAATCATAAAGGGGTGATCATCACCGATTCCACAGAAATACAAACTACCATCAGAGATTACTACAAACAACTCTATGAGCATAAACCAATAAACCTGGAAAAAATGGATAAATTCCTGGACACTTGCACACTCCCAAGACTAAGCCAGAAAGAAGTTGAAACCCTGGATAGACCAATAACAAGGTCTGAAGTTGAGGCAGCAATTAATAGCCTACCAACCAAAAAAAGTCCAGGTCCAGATGGGTTCACAGCCGAATTCTACCAGACGTACAAAGAGGAGCTGGTACCATTCCTGTTGAAAGCATTCCAAACAATACACAAAGAGGGAATCCTACCTAACTCTTTCTATGAGACCAACCATCATCCTGATACCAAAACCTGGCAGAGACACAACTGAAAAAGAAAACTGCAGGCCAATATCCACGATGAACATTGATGCAAAAATCTTCATTAAAATACTGGCAAACCGAATCCAACAGCACATCAAAAAGCTAATCCACCACGATCAAGTAGGCTTCATCCCAGGGTCCAAGGCTGGTTCAACGTATGCAAATCTATAAACGTAATCCATCACGTAAACAGAAACAGTGACAAAAACCACACGATTATCTCAATAGATGCAGAAAAAGCCTTTGATAAAATTGAACACCGCTTCATGCTAAAAACTCTCAATAAACTAGGTATTGATGGAACACATCTCAAACAACAAAAGCTATTTATGACAAACCCACAGCCAATATCATACTGAATGGGCAAAACCAGGAAGCGTTCCCTTTGAAAACTGGCAGAAGACAAGGATGCCCTCTCTCACCACTCCTATTCAACATAGTATTGGAATTTCTAGCCAGAGCGATTAGACAAGAAAAAGAAATAAAGAGCATTCAGTTAGGAAAAGAAGTAGTCAAATTGTCTCTATTTGCAGAGGACATGATCGTATATTTAGAAGGAAGACCCCATTCTTCCAGCCCAAAACCTCCTTAAGCTGATAAACAACTTTGACAAAGTCTCAGGATACAAAATCAGTGTGCATAAATCACAAGCATTCCTATACACCAACAAGAGACAAACAGCCAAATCATGAGCAAACTCCCATTTACAATTGCTACAAAGAGAATAAAATACCTAGGAATACAAATAACAAAGGATATAAAAGATCTCTTCAAGGAGAACTACAAACCACTGATCAAGGAAATAAGAGAGGATACAAACAGGTGGAAAAACATTCCATGCTCATGGTTAGGAAGAATCAATATTGTGAAAATGGCTATACTGCCCAAAGTAATTGATAGATTCAGTGCTATCCCCATCAAGCTAACATTGACCTTCTTCACAGAACTGGAGAAAACCACTTTAAATGAGAGCCCACATAGCCAAGACAATTCTAAGCAAAAAGAGCAAAGCTGGAGGCATCACACTACCTGACTTCAAACTCTACTACAAGGCTACAGTAATCAAAACAGCATGGTACTGGAACCAAAACAGATATATAGACCAATGGAACAGAACAGAGGCCTGGGAAGCAATGCCACACATCTATAGCCATCTGATCTTTGACAAACCTGACAGAAACAAGCAATGGGGAAAGGATTCCCTATTTAATAGATGGTGTTGGGAAAACTGGCTAGCCATATACAGGAAGCTGAAACTGGACCCCTTCCTGACACCTTATGCAAAAATTAAATCTAGTTGGATTAAAGATTTAAACATAAGAACTAACACGATAAAAACCCTAGAAGAAAACCTAGGCAACACCATTCAGGACACAGGCATAGGCAAGAACTTCATGACTAAAACACCAAAAGCATTGGCAACAAAAGCTAAAATAGACAAATGGGATCTAATTAAACTTAAGAGCTTCTGCACAGCTAAAGAAACAATCATTAGAGTGAACCAACAACCAAGAGAATGGGGAAAAAATTTTGCAATCTACCCATCTGACAAAGGGCTAATATCCAGAATCTACAAAGAACTAAAGCAGATTGACAAGAAAAAAACAAACCCATTCAAAAGTGGGCAAAGGATATGAACAGACACTTTTCAAAAGCAGACATTTATGCAGCCAACAAACATATGAGAAAATGCTCATCATCGTTGGTCACTAGAGAACTGCAAATAAAAACCACGTTGAGATACCATCTCATGCCAGTTAGAATGGTGATCATGAAAAAATCTGGAGACAACAGATGCTGGAAAGGATGTGGAGAAAAAGGAACACTTTTACACTGTTGGTGGGAGTGTAAACTAGTTCAACCATTATGGAAGACAGTGTGGCAATTCCTCAAGGATCTAGAAATAGAAATTCCATTTGATCCAGCAATCCCATTACTAGGTATATTATAAATCATTCTGTTATAAAGACACATGTACACGTTTGTTGTGGCGCTGTTGTTGATAGCAATGACCTAGAACCAACCGAAATGCCCATCAATGATAGACTGGACAAAGAAAATGTGGCACATATACACCATAGAATACTGTGCAGCCATAAAAAATGACAAGTTAATGTCCTTTGTAGAGACATGGATGAATCTAGAAACCATCATTCTCAGCAAACTGACACAAGAACAGAAAACCAAAGGCTGCATGTTTTTACTCATAGGCAGGTGATTAATAGTGAGAACACTTGGGCACAGGAAAGGGAACAACACTCACTGGCCTAGGTTGAGGGTGGAAGGGAAGGAATGGGAGGGACAACAGTGGGGTGGGGAGGATGGGGAGGGATAACACAGTGAGAAATGCCTGATGTAGGCGACAGGCATGGGAGGGGGATGGAGACAGCAAACCACCATGGCATGTATGTATCTATGCAACAATCCTGAAGGATGCAGGATGTCCGCATGTACCCCAGAGCCCAAAGTACAATAAAAAAAAAATACACTTGGAATGATCAGCTCAATTTTGTGTATTTTTAAAATTAAATACTACTGTCATAATACTTTCAGTGGTTTAATAAAACAATATTTCTTATAAATATTTTTAATTTGTAAAATTATATTAACAATATATGTTCATTGTGAAAACTAGAAAATTGAGGTGTATGTTGATTGCTGAAAACTAAAAACTACAGCTATAAACTTGAGATTCATTATCAGCATTTTCAGAAACTAGCCTCTCAACTGTTAGCCCATGCATTACTGTATTTATTATACATATTATTTTGTACCTAAGATTACTTTATGGACATACAGTCACATTAATAAACATAAATCCGCATCATAATTTTAGTGGCTGGATAATATTTTAAAACTAATACTTTATGTAAATGATCTTTTGTTAATTATTTTAGTCATTTATATCTTTTTACTGATATAAGCACTGTTTTGATCATCTTTGAACATACATCTTTGCATAATTTTTCAGTTGTTTCCTTAGAATACATTTTAGAAGCTGCATTTTTTGGTCAAAGGATATGTTTGAGGTTTTTACTTAATATTTCAAAACAAGATATATTTTGTGTAGTAACTTGAAAAATACAGGTTTATCAAAATTATTAGTCATAAGCATTTTAAAATTATTTGCTAGCCAGGCACGGTGCCTCATACCTATAATTCTAGTACTTTGGGAGGCCCAGGTGATAGGATTGGTTGAGGCCAGGATTTTGAGATCAACCTGGGCAACATTGTGAGACCAGTTGTTTGCCAACCACATGTGAACATTGGTATATTAATTTGTTTTAAAATTCGAATTTGGATTTGTTTTTGCTGTATGTGGTTGAACAGTTTTGTGTTTGTCATTTGTTTTTCATTGGCGAGTTACCTGTTTGTATTCTTTGCCTATTTTCCTTTTGCCATGTTGATTTGTAACTATTCTTTATACAGTAGAGGTACATTTGCTTTGCTACCTAGGTTGTCAATATATTTTCCAGTTTATTCTTTGATGTTTTACATTCAATTTTAAAAGTTTTATGATTAGACTTGTTAATCTTTTACTTAATAATGGATGTCTTTGGTTCCTCATCACAATATTTCAAAATATTCACCTCCATATTCTTGGGTATTTTTATGGTTTTACTTTTATCCATCTCCTATTTGTTTTGGTGTAACTTGCGCACAGAGCAACCAAATCTCACAACTCTAGGCAGTACCATTTACTGTTTGTTACATGGAATATAATGTGAACTGTGCTTTCTGGAGTTGTACAGCTCACTGACTCTGAGAACGGTTAAGCATTAAACCCTGTTTTTTTGTTGTTTAGTTATTTCTCCAACACTACTTAATGAATAATCCATCACTTCACCACAGATTTGAAATACCTTATTTTTCAAAATAAATTCTTATATTTGCTTGAGTCTTATATGGACTTTCAATTGCGTTTTAGTTGTTTGTCTATTTTCCTTTTTTAAATCTTGGGATTATGGTTTTTGTTGCATTTTAGTTATTTTTCACTTATTAATATTTACAGCTAGATTTTTTTTTAGTGTTTTCTTTTTGTAGTTTTAAATAGGAAAGTAGAATTGGACATATGCATTTTCTACTGGCATTTTTTTCAAGTCTATGTCTTTGAGTGATTTGTAAGGCATCTTCGATTTGAAAAATCTGAAGACATTGCTGCAATATTTGGATTTGAATTATTTTCTGTTATATATCATGTTGTATTTTAAGTCTCAGTGATGAGTATCTGGTTGAAGATTTGTGATCAGGGGTTGAAAATGAGCAGAATTGTATTTTAGGAAAATGAAAATGGAAACTATGAGAGATTGCTAGCTTCTGACTTGATTCCTTCACCTCACAGTAGTCTAGGGTATTGAGGGCACAAACTATGATGATATAAATAGAAAGTGAAAGTGTATATTTTTTGACATACCCTCCCATACTGTTAAGTCTAGAAAGACCTTCTCTGGGCCTTGGGATTAAATTATAAGTGTTTTTGGCCTGGCAAACGTGAATATATCCTATTTTCCAGCCATATCTCTGTCTGCTTCTACATTCATAGACTGTGGCGTATACCAGCCAAAGTGAATTGTTTCCCGGAGACTTGCTTTTCTTGCTTCTGTATAATTACCCAAGCTTGTGTCTCTGCCTGATAAGCTGTTCTTGCCCTGATGTCATCAGACAGTCTCATCCCTCATTCAGAGTTCATTTCAAATGCCTTTGGCTTTCTACAGCTTTTCCAGGTACCTATGTCTCCTTTTCCTTTGAGCCCAGTTGCTCTTTACTTATATTCCTATTATATTTTGCCTTGTGACATTGATGTTGGCATTTTATCTTATTTCCTCTGCTTCTGTAAGCAAATACAACCCCAGTGTTTTATGAAATGTTCAAATTTGGCATTAAGCGAGGGCTAAGTGTTATCATAATGGACCCTTTAAAAGTGCTTTTATAATTTTTTTTAGTGCTTACAAGATAACAAACTTGTATACTATAGTAACTAGGATTCATGATTACCATTATCGGACAGTTTAGTCAGACAAGGTTTTATGAATCTACCTGCTAGATTCTGTGGCATGTTATTCACCAAGTTTTTAGAAATATTTATGTAGTTTGAGAAGTTACATTGTAAAATTGGTTAGCATATGTGTTAAGAGTACTGATGGAAGAATACTGTATTTAAAAGTGTCTTATTTCTTGTATTTGACAATGGTGATAAAATATTTGTATGTTGTCTTCTATCATGTAGTTCAGAACACAGTTATTTAAGCTTATTGTACCTATTCTAACTGTATCTTTGAATCAAATCATCAGTTTTGAGAATCAGAAATTTCAGGCAAAGTAGACTTTTATTAAAATTGAGTTCTTTAGCTTATTTCAACATTGGGTAAGAGCTACTTCTGCACAAAACAGAGTGGCATTCTTGAGATTTTAGTGTTCTCTTCTGCTCTGGTGCCTATTCGAGTTGGTGGTCTGCACTTAACCATTTCTCTGTCAATTATTGTCCAGAATTTTGTTGAGAGAGAATATTTATGGAAGATATTTCTGAAGGTTATCAGTCCATGCTCCAGGCATTTCTCTTAATTAGTGAATCTCTGAAGGTTGGTGGGTAAGGGAATGAGAAGATAACTATATTAGAAAACCTGGAGGCCATTTTTGTTTTTATATAAAGACACATGCACGTGTATGTTTATTGCAGCACTGTTCACGATAGCAAAGACATGGAACCAACCCAAATGCCCATCAAAGATAGACTGGATTAAGAAAATGTGGCACATATACACTGTGGAATACTATGCAGCCATAAAAAAAGATGAGTTCATGTCCTCTGTAGGAACATGGATGAAGCTGGAAAACATTCTCAGCAAACTGACATAAGAACAGAAAACCAGACACTACATGTTCTCACTCATAAGTGGGTGTTGAACAATGAGAGCACATGGACACAGGGAGGGGAACATCACACACCAGGGCCTGTCAGGGGGTGGGGGGCAACGGGAGGGATAGCGGTGGAGGAGGTATTGGGGAGGGATAGCGTTAGGAGAAATGCCTGTTGTAGATGATGGGGTGATGGATGCAGCAAACCACCATGGCACGTGTATACCTATGTAACCTGCGTGTTCTGTACATCTACCCAGAACTTAAAGTATAATAAATAAATTTTTTTTTTTAAAAAAACACCTGTCTTCTTTTCAGTTGGAAGTGCTACCCTCCCTTTTCTATCCAGTCTGATTGACCTTTCAGGTGTGTTACAAAATGATTCAGATCCACCATTTTAATATTCTAGAATCTATCCCTGGATTAAACTAGAGTTGCAGAGGGCTTTATACCTAGACAACCATTCCCATCTAATTCTTTTTAACTGAATTTTCCTTTAGTTTGATGTTACTATTGTACATTGAGGAATATTACAATCATTATTAGCTTTATGAGACTTCTTGTTGCCTTTTCTGTAAGGTTGTTGTGGCCATTCTTATACATTGAGGGATATAAGAAACAACCATGTGAGACTTAAAATACCCTTATAGTTGTGGAAAACATTGAGAAGACCCATGAGAGACATGGGAAAGCCCATGAGAGTCACTGCTGTCTGTTCTTAGTACCAATAGTTTGCACTTCTACTGAGCAGCCAGGGAGTTTTTAAGCTTACCAATTTTGACACATGTAATCAGCTCCTTTTCCCTGTTTAACTGACCTAATAGAAATTATGTGGAATTCAAAGAAAGAGCCTAAAATAAAAATTAAATTATAAGGAGCAATTTGTGGCTCACTTCTTGGAAGAATGCAGGACTTAATGATAAAAGTATTTTTTTCATTCTTTTCATGCTCTTTGCTCTGATTTTATTACTTTTTCATTTAGTTCAGTTCTATCTGAAATTCTATGCTTTTTAAAGTTACCTTGCTGAGGGTGGTGGTGTGCGCCTATGGCCCCAGACACTCAAGAGGCTGAGCAGGGAGGATTGCTTGAGCCCAGGAGTGTGAGGCCAGCCTGGGCAACCTACTGAGATCCTGTCTCAAAAAAAGAGAAAGAAAATGCTGAAGTTATTTCATATGATCTTTAGGATAAGGGAGGATATAAATAATAAAATTATATCTAACATTTACCAATTTTGCTTCCCTGCTTTCTTTTTAACACTAACGATGGTTTTTATTTTAGTTTTGGGTTACATACTCTTTGGAGGATCTTAATAAATTTGTAAATCTTTGCTCGGGGAAAAAAAAAACGCGTAAACATACCCATGACGTTTTGCATCTGATTTAGGGTACTTTATGAGACTTTAGGAAACCTTATACTAAAGTCATTGTTTATCTGGAATATATTATTTGGCAAATATTTTTCTATTTCAGGTGACTGTATCCAATCACGTGAATTATTGTCTTTGTATCTTTAAGATGTATTCACTAGCAGCTGATTTTCAGTAATGCTCATTTTCGATAATAAGTTGTGGTAGGTTAGGTCTATGATTAAATCAATGAAAATACTAAAAGCCAAAAGTAATAACAAAAGATATTATCAGTGTGGTTGGAAAAAATCCCTACTGAAAGGTTAATAAGAACTGTTCCTAGAGTAGTGTTTCTGTAATACCATTTGTGGCATTTATCAAGTATCAGTGCTACTTAAACTATTATACAGAACAGGAATTTAAATTAAAGGATGTCATAAAAGTATCAAAGATTAGGTTATTTACTAAATGGCATTAATGGTACAAAGAAAATAATAATAGCAAAGGAAAAATGTTTATTTCAAACCTCTACCCAACCTGAATGGCATTTGTTCAAAACATATGCAAACTATAATTTTTAAGTATTTTCACTGCAAGTTTATAAGTAATTCTTTTATGTCAATTACTATGTTTTAGTAGAAGTTTTATAGTGAAATGAGCAAAAAATGTACAAGAGTAGTGCTTCTGGTTTGAGTAAGAATTTTATGAAAAATAGTAGCCAGGCAGTTTTATAATTAACTGAGTAGTTCAGTTGAGTGAGATATATAACAGTTTATGGTGAATGTTTCGTGTTTGGTAGCATTTTATCTTCTGAGAGTATACGTTTCTTAAAGGAAACTTTTGTCCAGATAACTTTTAAAGAAACAATTTTATTTTTTAGGAAGCTAATGTACTGGATTATAGTATATATAATCCAACTAAAATTTAACCAGTTAAAATGAAGTAAATGGAATTTTTTTCAAGAAAGCTTTACAGTCTGAATTAAGAGCTGCTTCTATATGTTTTCATTTATTACCTGAATGTTACCTTGATATACATAGTCTGTCTTCTGATATCTAAAGTAGTAATTCTTAAACTTCACACAAATCACCTGAGAGTACTTATTAAAACATATATTGGTTGGGCGTGGTGGCTGACACCTGTAATCCCAGACCTTTGGGAGGCCAAGGCGGGAGGATTGCTCAAGGCCAGGAGCTTGAGACCAGCATGGGCAACATAATGAGACCCCGTCTCTACATAATGTTTTTAAAAAAATTAGCTGGGCTTAGTGATGCATGCCTGTAGTCTTGGCTACTTGGGAGGCTGAAGTGAGAGAATCGCTTGAGCCTCAGAATTCAAGTCTGCGGTGAGCCACAGTTGTACCGCTACACCCCAGCCCGGGTGACAGAGGAAGTCCCTATCTCTAAAAAAACCAAAATAAAACAAAACAAAACAAAAGTTTTTCAGGACTGCAACCTCAGAGATTCTGATTCAGTAAGTCAGAGGGTCAGAGATGGGCCCAGGAATTGGTATTTTAAAAAATACCAAAGAGTCTCTGATATAGGTGGACTACATTTTGAGAAACAGCCTTCTAAACAAGGTGTAACAGTAGGATCTGAGATTTGAAATTTGCTCATTTTCAGTGCCACTAATATTTACTGATCAGTTAGTATGTATCAGGTACTTTTTTGGGAAGCATCATAAAAGCAGTATAAAGGCTTTGTAAAAGTAGTGCAAAAGTATATTAGTGTTGCCAACTGTTATTGTATTGTGTACATTTAAGACAGTTTTTATAAAGTTGTTAGGTAGCTACAGTTTGCTAGAATTTTGTTGTTGGTAAGAAGTGATAGTAGGAAAACATTTAACAGCAAAAGAAAAGACAAAGTTTTTTAAGAATTGAGAGGAAAACAAAGTACAGAGTATGTAAATTAGATATTTTATATTTACAACCTGTCCTGAGGCATTAACAATATTTTGGATGAAATACATATCTTTAATTCTTCTCTATCTAATCAATATACAATATTCCCAGTGTACTCAGTTTATAGTATATGGCATATGGGATTGTGTGTAGTATTACTGGCTGATGGAAATATAAATATATTAATATATATAATTATTACCTCACTACAGTCCCATATGTATTTCTTACTCCTATAGTCTACATTTAATATGGCCAGTGCTCTCATTTGTTAGCATTAACATTTAAAAATTTTTGTATTAAATTTTAATTTTGCAAATCTTGTAAGTATTGTATGTCCACAGCTGTCTGAGGGAAAAGCAGTTTCCCATAACCTTGTCATCCTCGCTAGCCACTTTTTCTCTTCATCCTGAGAAGTTGGTGGATGTGCTTTGGCAGTCTGCCTTGCTTAATACCTCTCAGAAAAATATGACATATTGCTTCATGGAAGCAGGGTGACGAAAATGACCTCAATCCCAGACAGACTCAGCTCTCTTCCCTTATCTTACTTGATGCTTCAGGGTTTGATAGTGGCAGGGAGTTGATATTGGTGTCAGTGACAGGAATGACAGCAGATTTTACCACTTGCTGGTGCAAGTACAAAGCTGTCATATTTGAAAGCCATGAATATAGCTCATGGAGGCCTGTAGAAAATGTGTGAATAGAATGGGAGAGATACTTAGGACTATTTTCACATGTTGTTTTAACATGAGCAAGGGAAGAAATATTATTGTGATTACGTTTGCTTGATTCTTTTTGTCCTAAAAAAATGAGTATTTCTTAAAATGTGATGGCTTTTATATTAGTGATAAGCCCGTTTTTCCATTTGTTTCTACATTTCAGTACCATTTTGTTCTAAATATCTGTAAATTGTTGGAAAGTTTAGTATTTATTTTACTTGTTATGAGGCTGTGTTTGTTATTAAATTTCTAGTATGTGCAGCCTGTCAACATGGTGTCTTTTGCTGTTTTGAACACTTTTTAGAAAAGAGTCAATCTTCATCTTAGTTTTGTTTTGTGAATTCTAACCTACAATTCTGTATTCTATTTGTATTTCTCTAAGAACTTAGCATCTTTGAGTATTTTAGGTCTTTTTCCAGCCTTATCTGGGTTCTGTTTTCTCCTCACTTTTTTCTTTTATAATATGATCTGAGCTTTTAAAATTTCTAACATTTATTATTGGTCAAGTGATTTTTAACTTTCTTAGAGTTCACTGCAGTCCCTGTGTGGGGGACTTACATTCAGGAGTACATACAAGTGCTTATCTTGAGATAGAAAGAAAATAGTTGCTAAAAGTTTAGTTTCCTTATTTCTCATCTTATTTAGTGGAGAGGAGGAAAAGAAATACATTATTTTATGGTTTTCTCATTGGTTCTTGACTTCATTCTGAAATATAACCTTTTCAGTTGCCAGGTTACCTTTGGCAACTGAAAATTTTAGTTTTTAATTGAAACTGAAAATGTAAATTTTCTAAAGTGATTTTGAAATATAGTTTGAAGTCACTTAATTGGAATAGAAAAAGCTTTATTTGCCCTTTCATTACTATTATCCTTTAGAGATGTTGCTATTTTAAATATTTTTAATTAAAAAGCTATTTTTGGCCAGGTGCGGTGGCTCACGCCTGTATCATTTGGGAGGCTGAGGCAGGTGGATCACTAGGTCAAGAGATCGAGACCATCCTGGCCAACATGGTGAAACCCTGTCTCTACTAAAAAATATAAAAATTAGCTGGGCGTGGTGGCATGTGCCTGTAGTCCCAGCTGCTCGAGAGGCCAAGGCAGGAGAATTGCTTGAACCCAGGAGGCGGAGGTTGCAGTGAGCTGAGATTGCGCCATTGTACTCCAGCCTGGCGACAGAGTAAGACTCTGTCTCAAAAACAAACAAACAAACAAAAACTATGTAGTCATTAACAAAGAATGAGGGCTGTATGTATATAAGGAGTTGGATGGATGCTCATAATAAATTATTCAGGGAAAAAAGCAAAGGATGACATTTGTATGTTTTACTTTACATACATTGGTATTTTCTCACTATTTTTTTTAATAGTTAAAATAGTTGGAAAACATGTTTAATGGAAAACTGGAATAAACCAATTGAAAAATATATAAAGTAGATAATTTAAAACATCAACTCAAAATTTTCATTCTGAATAGCTTCTAATAACTAGAACTTTTTAAATGTTATTTTACTTCATTGAGTTTTCTGCCTCATCATAGATTCTTTTTTTTGCTTGTGTTATCAATGTAATTTATGCAAAGCATAATTGAATAGTTATTTATTGAGGATAATCTGTTTCTTATGGTCTTCCTTCTGTCATTATTTTTAATTTTTCAGTCTCTTATGCCAGTTTTCTTTCCTAACTAGTTAGTTAACCCTATTGATTCTGCCTTCACATTGCTGTCACATCTGTATACTCCTTTGTCAAGCTATTGCCATCACTTTTTGCCAGGCCTTTCACTAGCGATGAACGTGATGGTGGCAGCTTCCTGTCTTCTGTGTCTTACCTCATCAATTCTATCTATGTATTGCTGTTTTATTGTTTTTTTGAAGCTAATTTTTTCACTTTGTATTCCCCTGCTTGTATATCTCTTCTAGTTATGGCCTCAATTTAACTTTCTAGATAAGTTCTCCCTACTGTATTACCATTCTTACAAAAACAATTTGCTCTTCCAGAATATGCTGCAGTGCCTTATTCAGCAATGTTTTTGTTTATATTCTTCTTAAATTCAACACGATCCCTTTCTTCTTAAGTTTAAAAGAACTTTATTCTTCTTTTATAATATTTACCACATTAGCCTCTGTTTTTAGGTATTGCCGTACCTTTTAATGCCTTGACTCTAGATTTTAAGCTCTTGAGGGTAATGACTGTTAAATATATTTCAAAGTATCTGCCAAAATGTATCTATACTGTAAGATTTTAAATGCTAATTGAATTACAAAGCTTACTTAATTTTATAGTCATAAAATGCAATAAAATGAAAAGTTTTATTTAGCCTTGAAATAATAGGTGGAATAAGCCCTACTAAGATCTTGTTTCCTAATAATTTTAGATTTTTTTAAACCCTTAAGTCTAATTTAAGTGCAATGAGAAATCTGATTTTTAATGCCCAAGGAACTGAGATTTTGCTATACATTAGTCCCCCCTTATCTGCAGGAATACATTACAAGACCACCAGAGGATGCCTGAAACCATGGATAGTATAGAACCCTATCTATAGTATATTATGTACTATGTTTTTTCCTATACATACATACCTATGATAAATATTAATTCACAAATTAGGCACAGTAAGAGATTAACAACAACTAATAATAACGTAGAACAATTATACATAAATATATAAATAAGTTTAAATATAACAATTTAAAACTTATAAATTGTTTATTTCTGGAATTTTCCTTTTAATATTTTTGGACATGCTAACTGACCTTGGAAAACTGAAACTGCAGCAAGTAAAACCACGGTTAAGGGGAAACTGCTGTAATTTTAGTTAAAGGATGAAAAAATAGAACGTATACCTAAAAACTGACTTGGGTAAGAAATACAGAATTATGAAGGGCATTTTAAAATATGCATCATTGTAAATAATTCTACCTTTATCATAAGTTTGAACATTTGTTCAGTAGTATTTGGCAAAGTAACAACTCCCTTAAAAAACTTATAAAACAACAAAAAAAAATAAATAATATTTTTCACATCTTGTTGAGCTCATCTTTGGTTGATATTTAAAATACTATGTGGAATAAGCCCTACTAAGGGCTACTAAGGGCTTTTTATCCTTTGGAAGAACTGACCCAATTAACTGTAGAAATTGATATCTGTGCCTATGATTTATAATAGCATATGGACAGAAAAATTTCATTTTAAGAAGGATCCCATATTGAGTTTGCTGTTGCCTCTATTGCTTGTGTATTTTTAATTTTTCATTCTAACAGGAAATACTAGCCTTAATGCTTTTTTGAGCAAAATTACTTGAAATAAAGTAATTTCACACATTGTAATGAAGACCAACATGAAGAAAATAGAAATATTTTATCTTTTCATAGAACAGATGTTTAATACAAAAAGTTGTCTAAGCTTCTCATTCTCACATTTAAGCTGAGGTCAGTAGTTGGAAACATAGTTGTGATTTGTTTTTGAAGCTAAATTTTTAGCCCATAAGCATTATTTTGGTTTACATATTTTATACTACTTAGCACATTAGAAAGCTATTAGAAGCTTTCTGATAGATATGAATTTTCTTGTCATAAGTCAGTTGATGCACTTTTGTATACCTGAAAGATCATTACAGATGGGCAAAAATGCTTGTTAAATATCTGCTTCAGTGCCAAGTTTAGAAATAGCAGTTTTAAAGGCAATATTGTGATATTTGCCATTTATTTATTTAATTTCTTATTACAGAAGACAAGGAGGCATGAAAGCAGTTTAGACAAATATATTGGAAATCTCTGTTTTTATACTGAGTTCTTTGGCATAGTTATAAACCTTAAGAATAAAAATATTTAAAACATAAGGGAGTTTTCCTTAATATGAAGGCTCTAAAAATAGTCTGATTTTTATTAAGATTATAAAACTATATATTAAAATTTTAATTTATGGCTGGAGTCCAGTTATAAAATTCATTTTTTAAATTTTTAAGTGAAGATATTAATGAGTTTATTTCCTGGGTTAAAAAATAAAACAAAAATAAAAGAAGATTAGGAGTTACGCTGTGCCAAATGGTACCAAACGAAAATTTTCTTAATCCTTTTGTGCCTGAAGTGTTAATTTCCCTTTGGGGTTTCAAAAACTTGGCTATGTTACATTCTGTCAAACTGAAGCATTTTTTTAACTTCAAAAAACAGTAGAAAATAAGGCAGAAGGAAACTGAGGTTTTGCCAAGATTTGACGTTATGTTAACATTGTTATCAGAAGTAAATTACTATTTAATTTGCCATGTAACGTTAATGAGTCCAGGCTATTGCATGGTATTCATTTCTCCAGGGATTCGGATACTTAGTAAACTAGACTGGATAAATCTCATTTATTTGTATAAAAGTGATATATTGTTGAATTTTTGGACATAATTTTTTTTTTAGTTTAAAAATGGGTTGCTACTTGGTTTAGTGAATACATTTTCAAAAAATAGAATAAAAGTTGTTCAGCTAGACGATTACAGTGCAGTATTTTCCTATTTTAAGTAACATTGCTAATTTTCCGATAGTGATATTGGCAATTACTAATAGATTATTACATTATAGCAATTGGAAAATATTTGCTTGATATGAGATTCCTAATCCTTGTAGTTAGGGTTCTCAATTTCATGATTTTCCCACATGAATTGAGGGTTGGAGAGAAAAATGCCTAAAGTTAAATTAAGTGATGGTAGAGTAGAAAAGTGACAAGATTTCTTGTTACTTTAATGATTTTCAGTGTGGAAATAAATCAACTATATTTTGAAATAATTGGGAGCTATGATTGCTTAGGAACATTGTATAAACTATATTACTCTAAACTTGCATGTATCTAAAATTAGAGGCTTTGTTAGACTTTTCTATAATAGCATAACATCTTTTTTTTTCCTTCTTGGTATTTAGATTTGGGTAATTAACTTTCTGTTATACAAAAGGGCTGAGTTGAATGAAGTTATGAAACAGATTATTTTAATGTACTTTTTTTTTTTTTTTTTTTTTTTTTTTTAACCAGTATACTGTATTAATCCAGAGCATTTGGCTTAAACTTAAGCAAAGAGAGAAGGGAAGAAAAAGACTGGTGCTTTAGTGTTCTTCCTTCCCTTTGTTTTCTTTTCATTTGTATATTATAGGCATACTGTCCTTGAATTTAGAAAATCAGTTTGTTTGTTTTTTCCATAGTAAACATGAATTTTAAAGTTTGTCTGTCTTGGTGTGTATACAGAGGTTTTGTTGTTGTTGTTCATTAATTTTAAAATTTTGATAAATCCTATGTTTTTTACATTTAAAAGAATACAGCTTCATACATAGTTCATTATTTTTGATGCATCAAACATAGCAAATACACTATACCAGCAAACATAGAAGAGTGGTATGGAAAATCCTGGATTGTTTTGAGCCCATAATTTTGGGTTTTAGGTTAAAATGCTACCCCAGTTGTCATCTAAATATATCTGTAGTTTGTAGCTTAGAAATAATGCACTGTAACTTCAAACAAAAAAAAAAAAAGCAAGGATACCTATATCAGTTACATTTTAAAGTTATACACTGTTTTAAGGCTATGTATTTATTCTTTAGAAAATATGACTTACATGAATATTTTCTGTTGGACATAATATTGACAAAATATACACATGATAGTACTTTAACAAACTGCCATGCAACAAATACATTAAGTAATGAAGAAATTGAATATATATGACCTAATCTAATTGACATTCACATTGAAAATTTACAACATAATCAATACTTAAAATATTTTTTCTTATATTTGGCAATAATATCAGTTTTTACAATTTAAATTCAAAACTCATTTGAATGTGGATTTGGTGAAACTTAGACTTCTCTCTAGTCTGTGACAACCTGAGGTACTAAACATTTCTCTCTTATTTCACTATCTTCAAAGGTAATTTTTTTGTTTCTTTTAGGATCTATCCAAGAGTTGTGTATTACAGCATTATTAGGCAGGGGATCAGCTTCTACTATGGAAACAACTCGCTTTTTCATTTTACTTTTCAAGACCTTTTGAAATTTTTGTCTAGTGAATGCATATAATAGAGGGTGAAATATAGTTGTTCCATAAGCCATGACTAAAAAACACAATCTTAATTTTACTAAAAGGTCACTTGGGCCTAAACATAAAATGGTGGTATTTAAAACAGAAATTGGTGTCCAGCAGAGAAGAAACGTAGAAATAATCAATAAAGACATCTTGAAGACTCTTTTTTGTCTTTCTCGTCGTTCACGGTGTCGTTTCACAGCTCGCCGGAGGGCAATTATTACAGAAACTGAAGTTCTTACACCAAAGACTACATTTCTCCCACCACTGCTTTGTGACATGTCTGTAGCCTCGTGTTGTGTGGTTAGAGAAATTGTCTTTTTCTTTCTTGCTTTCTTCTTCTGCCCTGTTGAAAATCTTGTGCCTATTCGAATATTAAGAGCCTGAAGTATTTTGGTATATGTGATTAACATTACTACAACAGTGAAAAAAAATATTGGGATCTGTACTAACAGGTGATAATACATTCCCAGTTCGGTGTAGTATTCATTTGTACTGACACATAAAAGTGTCTTGTTTTCCCATGTATTTCCACTTTGAAGACTGAAAAAATTTACCTCAATAAAAGGAATCAGGAAAGAGAAAAAGGAAAAAATCCAAATGGATGTCATTAACATTACAGCTCTGCCCATTGTCAGAATTCGGTTTGCAGGTTTTACAGAGATGTCATATCTGTCCAAAGTGATAGCAAAAACGTTGATTGCTGTTGAGACACTTGCAAAAGATACACAAGCCTCATGGAAACAGCAGATGAGAGCAGTGTTACTCTCCAGTGAAAGCAGAAGGATAACTATAGTTAGAGGAATACATCCCACACAAATTATTACATCAAGTACATGAAGATTCATCGTAATAATGTTACTGACAGAGTTGATTAAGTTGGATTTCATGCAGTAAAGTACCAATACGGTGAGGTTGCTGCCAAGTCCCAACACAATTTCTAACATAAGAAATCCGGTGAGAGACACTTGAAAGCTTAACGGATATGATAGTGGTTGGTACATATTGGTGTTGATGTCATCAATGTCATCTCGCACTGTAATGTTAGATTCAGACTGCATGTTGATTTCCAGAATGGGAGAAAAGCACATTCTTTTGGAGCAGTTGGTTTTTTCCCTAGAAAGTGAAATAGAATAAACTATTTGATATTTGGCAATTTAAATGATGTAGAATGTGTTCTTTGTAAGAAATCTTTTAATTGTGTACTTGGTTTAATTTTTAAGTTTGTAAACTATTAATAGAAAATGTAGAATTAAGAAACATCAAGGTTGCATAATTTTTATATAAAAAATTGTGTTTGCCTTTTGAAGAAATATGAAAATTGTTCCTCGGTAGTACAGAGTTATTTTAATATACTAAAGGATTTTCCTCATTTGAGTTTTTCAAGCTTATTATTTGAGATAAAGTATATTTTTGTATGATAAAACTACCTAGCATACAAAATAAATCTCAGGCCAATGTCTTAAAATTTCATTTAAATGTTGTGAGTAGGTAGCAAATAAATGCTATTTTAATACACTCTAGCATAATGAGTGTAGGTGTAATTATTCCTGTGAGATTTCAAATGAACAGGACGAGTGTTCATTTAAAATGACAAATGGCACAGAGCACTAGTTTGTTTTAAGATGCTTTATCCATGTTGATTGAATTTCATATTCAGAAGTCAACAGTGTGCTTGGGGACATTTGGAGTTATTTCCCACAGAAATAGGCCAGTGATAAATATTTCATATATCACAGTTACAATGCTCAGTGAACTTTTACAATTGGCAGACTTAAAAATTGGAAGAAATGGGACATTATGCTAAAATAAAAATCTACAAAGTTTGGTAAGAGCATTAATCACTCCTATGAGTGATTTATTTTGTGACCACACCCTCTTGTAGCTTGTGGAAACAGGAAATTGAAATTTAATACCACATAGCCATTTTTAAAGTGGTTTAAAGAAATATATCAGTTAACTTTGTTTAAACTGAGTTTTTAAAGTAAAAGATGAAATTTCAGGGAAAAGGGGTATGTGAAGCCTGTTTTTTGAGGAAGCTTTTAAAGTTACACATTACCTGTGAAACCTTTTGTGTACATCACCCATTGTCTAATTTTGAAGAAAATTTAAAAGAAATACAAATTCTTTTGCTAATTCATGCAAATCTATGTTTTAATATATAGGGGTTTAGAATAATTTGTAAAAAAATAATGTCTAATGTTCTGGGCTGAAGTGTCAGTTAATCAGTATATCAGTTTAAAATATGAACTCATACAACCAACCATATTTCACATTTAAAATACAGCATTTCAACTGCAAAATCATATTCAAGCATAAATTATAAAAGCTAATAATTTTCAGAATTCATGTTAACTTTCACTTGATGTTATGTTTGACAAATTTTGGAATACAGTTTTATTTATGCATGTTATTTTGGGGATAATATTGCAGAAACACAAATGATAATATTTCTTTTGAGTTAGTATAAAGTATTACTAGAGGCATATTTATTCAAATAAGTTAAGGTCTTAGCTAACATTGAAGTCCTATAAAAATGGAAAATTTTAAGTGTGCCAGATTTTCTCAACTGACAGATTAAACATCAGGTCTTTGTCACATCAGTTAGATTTATAATTTAATAAAGCAGAAATGTCAAGTTGGATGATAATTAAGAAAAATACATTTTCTCTACAGCAAGATTCTGTTCTTTTGTAAACGTTAAACAGTGTGGTCCAGTGCATGCATCTTCTGACCTACCTGTTTGCTGTTGCCTTAAGGGCCTTTTGGCTCACAATGGCAGTTTTTGACAAATTGATACATGATATCATTGACAGATTTTAACATGAATTTTTACCTGACAACAGTGAAGTAGCTGTGATTTATTTCATGTCTTGTAGGAATTCTTTCATTTTCTCTCCAGTACTTCAACTGCATGCATTATGAGATTTAGTTGGCTGATGGATTTCTAAAGAACAGTACATAATATTTTATTTGCTTTACTTTAAAAAGTCATGACCAAGAGAAACTTCCTCGGATGATAGGAATTATGTTTCCCTTTGATGGAGTACATGAGAATGTCTCTTTATTTTCCAGAATATGTAAAAACAAAAAAGGAAACATAAGGTTTGTAGCTTCTAAAATATATTTAGACATCCTTTTGTTACAATTGTAAACTGTTTTTATAGCAGTCCTCACTATTTTGAAATGATTTCTTGATCACATAACTTGCTTTATATTATAAATCCAGGCCATGCCCTTCTGATAAAAACCATCTGCTATTTAATTTGGTTTGTTTTCATTAGAAGAGGATACATAATTGGTCATAAAAGTCAGAAAAATCCATTAGTTGTATCAATTGATATGAATATCTGAATATTTAGTGCAGAACACACTTGCTAAATCTTCCTTTTGTTTGCTGGTAAAGTATGTTATTTTCTTTTTGGAAATTCATGTTTCATTATTTCTTCCAGAATCAGTAGCTTCCACAATTCTGGTATGTTCAAGTATAAACTTCCTCTTTTAAAATGCTCACCAGTTCTTTTCAGGCTTTTACAGTTATATTGTTTTGCTTTTTGTGGTTGTTTTCTGTAGCATCTTTGTAGGATACAGTTGATTTTTTATATTCCAACAGTAATGTAGACCTGTTCCCTGGTTTTAACTCCTTAATGTCTTAAAGTCGTGTTACAGGAACATCTTGCAGTTCGTAGTTCAGACAGCTAGGGAGATGCTCAGTCAATTGCATTCTTCATATTGTCAGTTGTAAATACTGAATTAGCTGCTATCGGCCCTTGTGAAAAGAAAAAAATTGGTTAAGAAATAGGATTTTTAATAATTTGCAATTAATTGAAAGTTACTTTAGTTTTGTTTAAAAACTATCCAGTATTTGTTATCACAATAACCAAACTGAATTATTAGAGCCACAGCTATATGCATAAAATTAAATTTCTTTAAATAAAAGATTCC
The DNA here is from genome assembly GCA_963573385.1 of Cacajao melanocephalus. NCBI lineage: Eukaryota > Metazoa > Chordata > Mammalia > Primates > Pitheciidae > Cacajao > Cacajao melanocephalus. The sequence continues at coordinate 46,976 of CAUYLG010011786.1, read as the reverse complement.
TTTTTCCTAATAAAGATTGTATGTATTATCTTATTTAATAATACAGTTCACATTTCAAATACAGTTGTGAGAGAAAAGCTGTATTTTTTTAAAAAGAGTTTCTGCTCTCATTTTAGAAGCTAACCTGTATTTTCAGAGATGATGAACAGTTAGCATACACTAAACATATTTTTATTTCCTCTTTGTAATAAATTTAACATTTCTTGCTGTAAAAATATTGTACCTTGCTTAATTATTAGCACATGGTTTGAATTTTAACTCATTAAAACAGATTTCATGATAAGATACTATAAATTTCCATCGATGAATTTGTTCATGTGGTTGAAATATAAAAGGTAATAAAAATTATAACTGCAAATTAATTTTCAATGAACATGCCCAATAATAAACTTAACATAAAAATAACTAATAAGTAACAGCAAGATAGTAAACCTCATTCTTTTAAGAAATACAAGCATTTTTGGAACACTGGAGAAAAACTGTACTGATTACATTAAGAATATTTAGTATATCTGAAGTGACTTAAAAGCTGTCTTCATAGTGAATTAACAAAGAATACTTGTATTTAACAATGCATTTTAAAAATTACATTTAAAATTTAGCATGTCTTAAAAGAAATTGATCTTAAAATACATGTCTAGCAATAAGTAGAATTAAACAAACTCTTAAAATTTAGGCTGAAATTTTTCAAAGTAATTTTTACCCCACTATGCCAGTTCAAAAGCAGCTGTATACTATAATAAGGAACACATCTTACCTCCGCTAAAGATTTGTTAAATTCTTGATGTAGTTGAAGCATTTCCAGTTTGGATTGATTCATTTTGTTCACTTGTTAGTAGAGGACTGGGGGAAGAGGGTCATAAACATCTCTTCGAAAATGACCTTAATGAAAATATGTGTCTGTAGTGTGCCATTGTTTCAGCAGTACTGCTAATGTATGGAACATGTAGTGCTGCTTAGAGGCTGCTGCAGTCTCTCACTCTTCCTACTGTGGAATCAATAGGCATCTGAAAATACATAATGAAAGTAATTTAACATACTGAAGGCTTCTTGTCTCCAGAGACAACATTTAGATTCAGTCTTTCTAAAAAGGAACGGCACTGCTTTTCGGAGGAAAGCCTGTTCTGGGCAGCTTTTGCAGAATGACAGCCTACCTTGTCGCTTCTCTCCACTGCAGAGAGATGCAGTGCATTCACTAATTTTGATTGGTCAGTTGTATTGGGCTTAAACTGTGCTTCATATGTATAGCAGGGATTTCCCCCGCTCCCCACTGTTTTATATAAGGATACTTTTTTAAAAGGGCTAAATTTATGAGTGGTTATATGTTGTTCTTAAATAGAATATGTGTAAATTAGTATTTTAAAAATGTGTATTCTATTCTGGTCTGTTGGTCACTTATGCTTACATTAAAAAATGCAGGGAGGTGGGGGAACAGGAAAGATTTACATAGTAAAAAGTATATATTCTTTTTAAAGCCTTGATAATTGCATTTGAGAATATTTTAGTCATATATATGTTTTTGGTTGAGATTCTTTGTTCTACAAATAGAAACCCACTGCTTCTTTACTGTGAGCCACATTGAATTTCAACTAGTTTGTTTGTATTCAAGTCATCTTCTCTGAGTATTCCAAATTGTTGTGAGCATCTCAAGGTGTTAAACATTGTCATGACTTCACTTAAGTATTCATTCATTTGGGTATTCATTCATTTCATTCATTCATTCAAAATAATAATCAGATTGACCTAAGGTGATAATACTCTAAAGTATTTTTTAAACATTTCATTGTAATAGCTTAGTCTCGGGGTGTAAAATTTTAATCATTAACCATTGTATTACTTTTGGAGATTACTACTTTGTCTTCACCTTTGATAACCCTTTTATTTGGTAGATGTGTACTGATCATTTGCTACAATATTTTATTTCAGTTGGCTTATTCTGTTTTTGACATGGGCACATTTCTTAGTAGATTGCTATTTCTTAAATATTATATGTAGCTACATGCTAATGTTGTTAATAAAATATTGTTTTAAAGAGTAAATTAAGTTAGTTACATGTCTTTTTAAGTTATAAAGCTAAATGATAAGGTAGATATACTTTCAAAATGGAAATAATGATATAAGTACTGAATATTTAACATTTAAGTATTTAAATTTTAAATTAAATTTAATATTTAAAATTAAAAATCAAAATTAAAATATTGAAAATTAAATTTCTATTAATTTTAGTTACCTATAAATAAGCTTCTATTTTTAATAGTGAGGGTAAATTTTTTTTAGAATTATGTGGATAAAACAGCTGGACTCTCTAGAAGACATTACAGGTGGCTAAACTGTTAGAATGTTAATCATCACCTATTTCCATTATTTTAGGAATATTTAGTGATCTTCATGTTTCAAAATGTATACTGTTTTTTATTTTCAATTGGAACCATTCTCTTATTATTTGGAAAAGCAGTATGTATTTTTATAATCTTCCACTGGTGGCGTTGAAGCTTTATAGGGGAATAACTGACCAGTATATGAGTTGTGAGTTGCATTTCTATAGAAGTTCAGTGTAATGTGGTGGAAAATTTTGTTGTGAATTTTAAAAATCTTCTGCACAGCTTTGGGTGGCAAAGCTTTGGTAATGCTAAAAATGAAAATGTTGTGCTGCTATTCATGCATTTGAAAGTTAGGGAAAAAGATCTTGTTAGAATGCCAGCCATTTATAAAGATAACTTAAACACACTCACAGACACACACACACACACACACACACACACACTCCCCCCACACACGTTCATTTAAGCTTCAAATTAAAACCAGAGAAAACATGTTAGCATCAGTTGAAATATGTGGTGGGGATGAGGAGATTATTAACACAGTAGAGTGCTTTTCTGCCAGAGTTCAAGAAGTTGCTTATGTTTATCATCAAAATATCCCCATGAAGTTGAAGAAACCAAGATACAGAGAAAGTTACTAACTTGAAAGGGTCTAGGTAAGTTAGCAGCAGAGTCAGTGTTAAAACTCTGCAAACCACACTTTACTTAGGCAGTTGGCCCTCTCTATTTGGAAAATTATGAAGGTCTTGGGACTTAGTATTGGATGATCTAGGGTTAGTTGCTATTTATTGCCTATATAACTTTTGGCAAGTCAAGCTTCCTTTGGGTCAACTTTGGCTCTTTTTATTGTAGTATATTTTTGTGCTTTGTTTAACTCTTTGTGCGACAGTATTTTCAAGTTTTACTCAGATTATTTAAAAAAAAAAAAAACTGAGGTTTCTGAGCCATAATGGTAGCTCAGCGTAGACACTGCACTTTATTTTCTGTTATGAGTAACTTGTCTCCAAGGATACATAAGATATCACAAACAGTGTTTTTTTTGTTTGTGTACAATGCTTAGTATAATTTTATTTCCTTTTAAAAAACACAAATTGTTTTGGTGATCACAAGGTATGCTGAAATCTTAACAAGGTAATTCTGACTTCCCCGTTTTTAACCAACATGCAAGTATCTAAACCATTGATTGAGAATCAGTATTATTTTCATGAAAAAAATTAATAACAGGCCAAGTGCAGTGGCTCATGCCTGTAATTCCAGCACTTTGGGAGGCTGAGGCAGGTAGATCACTTTAGGTCAGGAGTTCGAGAACAGTCTGGCCAACATGGTGAAACCCTATCTCCACAAAAAATACAAAAATGAAGCGTATTAGCATGAGCCTCTAGTTCCAGCTCCTCAGGAGGTCGAGACGTGAGAATTGCTTGATCCCTTGTGGTGGAGGTTGCAGTAAGCCAATATCGCATCGCTGCCCTCCAGTCTGGGCAACAAGGCGACATTCAGTCTCAAAAAAAAAATTAATGTCAAATTACCAGTTTATAAAGATTCTTGTTTCCATAGTAACACACTTGTGCATTTAATATATTTTGTATTCATATAGGATACTAATTTTGAAGAATGCTACAATTGGTGATTTTAAACCTAATTTCATGTTATAAAATAATGTTATAGGCTAACGTTTATATAATAACCTAGGAAAGCAGTTTGACTTCCTAATGATAACTAAGCACTAGATTTGATTCTAACCCCAAAATACAGCTTAATTAAAATCCTTTTCCAAAACTCGTGCCTTCCTTTTTAAAGTATTTTAATTGGGTATCTATTTTAATTCCTAAAAATTCCTCACATGGGGAATCTCTGATTTTTGATTTTATGTATTTGTCTTCTTAAATTTGGACAACCGTGAGTATAACAGAGTAATTTATTGTATATTTACGTTGTACTATGCATATCAAATCATTCTTACCCAGCTTGTGGCTAGTTCTGATGCCATAGTTTTGAAGATTCTCTGAGTCTGTAAATAAATCTCAGCTTTGTGAAATACTGGAATTCACCATAACTGAAAGTACTTTGAAACAATTTTAAGGTATCTATGCACAAATGGTTTCTAATTGCTGAAAGTCAGGTTTAAGCTGTATTGTGACAAGGATCCCTTTTCAATGTCTATTTAGCGTAGTAAACCTTGAACTCTGATTCTGGAGCCCATGGAAAAAAGGATTATTTTGCTTTAATGCCAGTTCAGAAATTTATTTTGGCTTCTCTACTTTACATTTCTTTTACACCAAATATTTTATCAAAAAAATAGAAATGGACCATCTGCTGAACCTCCATCGAGTGTGGAGTAGCCAAAGTAGTAGAGCGTCAACAACATTAGTGATTCATTTTCTATATGAGAATAATTGAAAACTGATTATATTTGATAAAGCACATGCATCAGAATTGCATACACTTTAACAGATAGAAAATCCACAAGCCATTCTTTCCCATTCTTCCCTACCTCACCTAAATTGGGCATTTACATTTTTTTTAGTTTTATTTTCCACACTGTGTTTGTAAGTTGTTTGCCAGTATCACATACATTCTAAAAATAAACAGATGGCATTTCTTGCCATTTTTCCATCCAAACTTACACTTTGGACCCTGTGACTATTACTACAGTTTATCCTCCCTCTGTTGTATAGCTGTTGGCATGTCTACTTTGGGGCCTTGTTCAAATTATTACCTTCATGCCCAGTTTTCTGGTTTACTATTTGCTTAATAACCTTCTTTATCTTCCTGAATATTATGGATTTTATTGATGCTTTTCTCTTATATTTTAATCATAGAACTATACCAATAGCCATGTTTCTGCCCCATCACTTCATTGATTTCTCTTATCTCTTGCTTCCTTTTTTTCTTTGCATAATTCTCTAAGTTATGCAGAATCAAATTAATTTTGTGTTCTGAGGCCAAGTCCATTGATCATCTAGATTACATATTTAACAAAGCTACGTCAAGTCCCCTCTTTTGTGCTGTTACAACTCTTATCCTCTGCTGGGGGACATAGCTGACTATCTATGATCTAGTGGTCTGTTATTGATGCAAGTTAGTTACATAACATTTTTTAAAAGAAAGCTGCCATTCTTTATGTAGAGCGAGAGAATGGCAGAGTTTTACTGTAGGCTATAGTTCTATAGACTCAGTAACATCTGCTATACTACTTGAGTCATCCATTTGGGAAAATGGATGCATTTTAAGAGTTTAGTTAATAATTCTTGAAGACTATAATCACTGGTGTCTGTCTGCCAGGTATATTCAGCAGTGTATCTTCAATTGCTGCTACCTTCTGATCTCTGTTTAGGGGTGCAATATCTACAAAAGGCCTGCTGTTATTTGGATTGGTATTGCAAAGAATCTGTAGATCAATTTGGAAAGAATTGACATCTTAACAGTTTGAGTCTTCTAACTTATAAACACAGTATCTCTATTATTTTTAGGGCTTTTTTGATTTATTTTGTCAGTATTTTGTAGTTCTTGGCCTATAGATTCTGCACATACTTTGTTAGATTTGTATTTAATTATTTATTTAGTGCTATTGAAGCAGTACCTTTTTTTTTTTTTTTTTTTTTTTTTGAGATGGAGTCTTACTCTGTTGCCAGGCTGGAGTGCAGTGGTGCCATCTTTGCTCACTGCAGCCTCTGCCTCCTGGGTTTAAGTGATTCTCCTGCCTCAGCCTCCTGAGTAGCTTAGACTACAGGCCCATGCCACCACACTCAGCTAATTTTTGTATTTTCAGTAGAGACAAGGTTTTACCATGTTGGCCAGGATGGTCTCTTATCTCTTGACGTCATGATCTGCCCACCTCAGCCTCCAAAAGTGCTGGAATTACAGGTGTGAGCCACTGTGCCCGACCAGTAGCACCTAATTTTTTAAAAAATCCAATTGTTTATTGTTAGTATATGTAATTAGGATCAGTTTTTGTATATTGAACTCATATCCTGCAACTTTACTAAATTCGTATATTAGTCTTGGGAGTTTTTTGTGTGAATTCCACAGTATTTTCTATATAGACAATTAATGTTGTCTGCAAATAGTTTACTTTTTCCAGAAACATGTGTGACTTATTTATATTCTTGCCTTTTTGTAGTGCCTAGGACCTCTGGTATTAGGTTGAATAGGAATGTGTTGGGAGAAGCAATCCATCATGAGCCCTGAACATTCTTGCTGGATATGCTTAGAATGCAAAGCCCTAACAAAACTACCTTTTACCAGATCCATTTCTCAGGCTTATATTTGTAGCTGGCAACTTTGAGAAATGAAGTAATGATGCCCTAGCCAAAGAGAATACAAGCAGACTTGCTTTTCTTTGTTATAAAAATGGTAACTTTCCCAAGCTCAGTGTTCTTCAGCTGTGAAAAAACTCATAGTTTACAGAGCATCCACAGTCCCTTTGCCAGGGACTTGGAGGGCAAGGTGAATTGTCACTGATAATCATGCTCATACTGCTTGCTGTATCATGGGTAATACAGTTCTTTGGTTTGGACCCAGGCATCTTATACCTTAGCATTCATGAAAACAGTAACAGGCTAGCTTCATAGCTTATAAATAGGGTAGAATCCAAGACCCTAACAATTTTTGACATTTTTGGCTACAAGCATATGATTTTGACAGAGATACAGTTTCCTGTAAGAGAAATGACAGGGCTCTTGTGGGCTGGTTTGAGAGGTTATGAGACCAGTAGCAAATGCTCTTGTTTAAGTGGTGGGGTACAGAGTAAAAGTCTCCTAATGACCTGCCTGTTAATGAATTTTTTTTAGGATAAGCAGTGAGGGGTGGAATTAAATGAAGCTGCTCAAATAGTGCCTTGGTTATTGCTCACTCTCTAGGCTGGAGGGGGTAAGACAATTATTAAATCAACAAAACAGCAAGCCTCAAGGCCCTAACGCAAAAGGCAGTATGGCTGCTGAATCAAGGGCTTCTGAGAGCTAACATAAAAGATGTCAGCCATGAGGATGTGGAGCTTTGGGTAGACTAACTATATTATAAGTTCATTTGTGGAGTCTGGGTGGGCAGCCACTTGAAACTGAATTTAAATGCAGTCTTCCCGACTGGTACATAGCTGCTCTTTCACTTTGTGGTCTCTGATTTTTCTCTCCCCCGTCTATTCTAACCTCAGCTGCTTAAGTTACAAGCCAAATATGGTAGGGAACCTCAGGTAGGGAGACGAATTGAAACTTTTCTAGCTCTGTTGAATGGAGATGCTCAATTCACCATCCTATGTGGTCCTGTGGGGAAAAAGCACGGTAGGTGTCAAGGTAGGCTGAATGTACTGAGGACAGCAGGATGGAGCTATAGCAGCATGCACGGGGACGAATTCGAGACCCCTAGGTGCAAGCATTTCCAGGAGCACAGCGTCACCCTGGAGTGAGACACCAAAGAAGAAGAAAAGCCTTCCCACCACCACAGTCCTCTGCAGGTTAGCCTCCTCTGCTACCCTGTCTTCCCTATGCTCCTCCTCAGGAAATAATGTAGTTTCCTGGCAACTGTGGCTGTAGTCCCTTTTGTGCATATGTTAAATTCCTTGGCCTGTGTTCCTACAGTGGGTAAAACACTCAAATTTTAAAAAGCTTAAATATACATGGAGCCTTTGGGCCTATTCAGTGTACTATTGTTTTGGGTTCCTCTGCTAAATGTGTAATTGGTATTGATAATTTTATGTTCTTACACTGTGAATACTTATAAATTCAGAGGGGATTGTCCTATTCATGGGCTGCTACATGTAGAGAGGTGTTCCCCTGTCCCCTCCATGGGTGATTCAACAAAAATAATGTATCATCCCAGGAGGGAAGAAAAGAAAATCACAAGTTTGATTAAAGTCTCGGTGACTGCTGGAAAACTCATACCATTTCCCAGTACAGCAGTGCCACCTGCCTGACCCAGCTACCAAGTGCACCTCTTTTGAAAAGGCAGATGCAACTTTGAAAAGGGATGCAGCTGGCCTGGCCTTAGTGTCATTTTGGTTTTCCATGAAGTAGAACCTACCCCTTTTGAGAAAACCTTACTTCTCACTTTGCCACCTGAAACAAAGCAATTGACTCATGGTCCTGGATTTAAGGAATTTCCTGTAAATACTGGGCCTGTTTCATTGATGATGGTTCAGCCCAATTAAAAGCTGATGCAGCTGTTCGGGGTCAGTGCCAGCTACAGAAAAGTGAGAGTGGATGGCATCACTCCATTCTTACAGCTTTGACCAATACGCCCCTTGGTTAACCTTGTTATATTTTTACTGGCTCCTGGCCTGTTTCCAATAGCTTAACCTTCAGGTCTGTTAGAAGACTAGCAGATTAAAAACAACTTTTCTTTGGGACTGCAAACTGTAAAAACAAATTGTAGCTGCTAGTCAGACAGTTTGGCTTACCCAAACCTGTACCCCCCAGATTGCCATCATTTCTACCTGGATTAATTACTGTATCAGATATGGCAATATATCTACCATAATAGTCTGGGCAATCATTGTGTCCTGTTTTTTTGGGAATAGGGACTTCTCAGTGTCCTTCCCCTGCTTCCACTTGTAGGATGAATTCCTTTTCCTCCTGTGTGGCTACGGAATTTTTTTTTAAAAGGCATTCTTCTCCTAGTTCTAATGGGTTTCCAACACTGCCCATAATGGAGTTGTTGCCCTTCCCTCCAGGGTTTAAGGCTCCTCTCTGACCCCTTACCCCCCCATATTAAAGATGGTAGAAAGGATCCAGGCTTTTCATGCTTTCCCTCAATGGCTGCTGTCTTCCCCCAATCCTGTACCAGGACAATTGCTTTCTCAGGCCTTTTACCATATACTCAGTCTTTTTGTATATGCCTGTGAACATCTGGTGAGATCTTTGCAAAAGTCCATGAACGGGTATGAATTCCCTTTGTGTCTGTAGATTCCCTGGCTTCTATATTTTCTTGCTAACACACACTTAGCCTTTAGCAATTCGTTAACAGTTTTGGCTGAATTATTCTTAGTGGTGTCCAGTATTGTCTTCACAGGTACTCAAGTGCTCATGTCCCATGTGTCCTGTCTTTCATTAGAATTTGGATTGATTACCCTGTAACCGCAGCACTCTGATCAGTTCAAAAAGTTTCTGTTTGTAGATCATTTGTTTTTCCCTTGTTCTTTTTTATAGCAACAATGTGAACTATGTTCTATCCAGCTTTGTGCATCTTATATGGAAGCTGAAGAATACCTGCTGGGATTTTGATTGGTATCACAATGAACCTGTATATCTGTTAGGGAACATTCACATCTTTGTACTGAGTTTTCGGATATTTAAACATGGCATATTTCTCCACTTATTTAGGTTGTCTTTAATTTCTTTCAGTAATATTTTGTAATTTCCAGTGTAGAGGTCTCAAATATATTTTGTCAAGTTGGGTAGTGCTAGACTCAACATTTTTGATACTATTATAGACAATATATTAAAATTTTGATTTTGTTTATATAAATAACTGTTAAATTTCGAATATTGAACTTAAACCTTGTGATTTTGCCAAACTCATTTATTCTTTTCTTGAGTCCTTATGATTTCCTTTTTACATAATTTTATTTGAATAAGCAGAGGTTTATGTCATCCTTTTCAATCTTAAATCTTTTTTGGTCTTGCCTTATTGCCGTAGTCAAGACCACAAGTAATATTGAGTAGAAATGGCAAGAACAGACATAATTACTTTTTCCATGTCTTCAGGGGGAAAATATTCAATCTTTCATTTTTAGGTTTGATGATACCATTTTTCAGGTTGATAAAGTTTCCTTCTTAGTTTGTCGAGAATTTTTATCAGGAATGCATATTACATTATTTAAGATTTTTTCCAATTAATGAGAGTTCATATATTTTTTCTCATTTAATCTAGTAACATGATAAATTACATGGATTTATTTTTTTAAAATGTTAAGGCAACCTTGCATTTTTGAGATAAATCCCTTTTGATAGTAATACCTATTTAGTTATTGCATGATTGTATCTATAATTATTTTTAAAAGACCTTTTGCCTGTGTATTCATAAGGCCTATTGGTCTGTCCTTTTCTTTTATTGTAGTGTTTCGACCTAGTTTTGGAATCAGGACAATGCTGGACTCCAGTGACTTGAAAGATGTTCTTTTCTCTAATTTTGATAAATGTTTTTGTAAGATCAGAGGTAGTCCTTTCATAAATGTTTAATAAAATTCACTAGAGAAGATATTTGAGCCAAGAGGTTTTAGTTGTTTAAAGTTTTAAATGATAAATTCAAATTATTTAATAGATAATAGACTCATATTCTCTATTTTTTCTGTGTCTATTTTGATGATACACATATCTTTTGAATAGTTTACATTTAAAAGTTGCTAAATTTATTAGCATCAACTTGTTTTTAATATTTCCTTATTATATAATTATTTGTAGGATCTGTACAGATTTCTTCTCTTTCATTATTGATATTTGACAATTTGTATCCTCTTTTTTTATTTAGGAGTTTGCCTACAAGTTTACCAATTTTCTTAATCTTCAGAAATAACTAGCTTTTGATTTATTTGTTCTTAATGAACAATGTTGTTGTTCTTTTTCTGTTTTATTAGTTTCTACTCTTACCTTTAGTGTTTCTTTTCTTCTTTACTTTGGTAAAAGTTTCTTTCATCAATTTTAATTATTTTTTTCTAATATGGGTTCAGTATTGCTTGAGCAATATTCCACAACTTTGGATGTTTTATTTTATATTACTTAGTTCAGTATGGTTTCTAATTTTCCTGAGGTATCACTTTGCTGATAAATGGGCTCTTTGAAAGTGTACTGTGTTTTTGTTCTTTTTTTTTTAAGTTATACCTCAAGTTCTGGGATACATGGGCAGAACATGCAGGTTTGTTATATAGGTATACATGTGCCATGGTAGGTTGCTGCACCTATCAACCCATCATCTACATTGGGTATTTCTCCTAATGCTATCCCTCCCCTAGCTCCCCAACCCCTGACAGGCCCTGGTGTGTCATGTTCCCCTCCCTGTGTCCAAGTGTTCTCAGTGTTGAACTCCCACTTATGAGTGAGAACATGTGGCGTTTGGTTTTCTGTTCCTGTGTTAGTTTGATGAGAATGATAGTTTCCAGCTTCATCCATATCACTGCAAAGTACATGAACTCATCCCTTTTTATGGCTGCATAGTATTCCATGGTGTATATGTGCCACATTTTCTTTATCCAATCTGTCATTGACGAGCATTTGTGTTGGTTCCAAGTCTTTGCTATTGTGAATAATGCTGCAGTAAACATATGTGTGCACGTGTCTTTATAGTAGAATGATTTATAATCCTTTGGGCATATTCCCAGTAATGGGATTGCTGGGTCAAATGGTATTTCTGGTTCTAGATCCTTGTGTTTTCTTTTCTTTTTGAGGCAGGATTTTGCTCTCTCGCCTAGGCTGGTATGATCACGGCTCACTGTAGCCTCAACCTCCAAAGCTCAAGAGATCCTCCCACCTCACCCTTCCAAGCAGGTGGCACTATAGGTGTGTGCCACCACACCCAACTAATTTTTGTATTTTTTGTAGAGACGGGATCTCAAAATATTGCACACACTGGTCTTGAACTCCTGGACTCAAGAGATCCTCTCGCCTCAGCCTCCAAAGTGTTAGAATTACAGGCATGAGCCACCATGCTCAGCCAAAAGTGTCTTTTCTAATTTTTAAATACTTGGTGATTTTTAAAAGTTTTTTGTTACTGGTTTCTAATTTAATTTCATTATGGTCAGAGAACACGATTTGTATGATTTCAGTTCTTTTAAATTTGTTTAGGTTAGTTTAATGGCTCAGTATATAATCTGTCTTGGTAATTGTCCTGTGTATTTTTGAAAATAATGTACTTCTCATTGTTGGGAGTAGTGTTCTATAAAAGTCAAATAGGCCAGACGCAGTGGCTCATGCCTGTAATCCCAGCACTTTAGGAGGCTGAGGCGTGTGGATCATGAGGTCAGGATTCAAGACCAGCCTGGACAACACAGTGAAACCCTGTCTCTACTCAAATACAAAAAATTATCTGGGTGTGGTGGCAGGTGCCTGTAATCTCAGCTACTCGGGAGGTTGAGGCAGGAGAATCTCTTGAACCCAGGAGGCAGAGGTTGCAGTGAGCTGAGATTGTGCCACTGCACTTCAGCATGAGCGATAAAGTGAGACTCCACCTCCCCCCCCCGCAAAAAAAAGTCAAATAGGTCAAGTTAATGTTAGTACTGTAAAATCTTCTCTATCCTTAGTGATATTGTTTTTACTGTTCTATTATTTATTTTATTTTATTTTTTTGTCCAAGACAGAATCTTGCTGTATCACCCAGGAAGGAGTACAGTGGTGCTATCACAGCTCACTGCTGCGTCAAACTCCTGGGCTCAGACAATCCTCCTGCCTCAGGGAACCACAAGTAGCTGGAACCACAGGGGCGTACCACCATGTCTGGCTATTTTTCTTTTTATTTCAGTAGAGTTGGGGTCTCCCTGTGTTGCCCAGGCTGGTCTTGTACTGCTGGGCTTAAGGATCCTTCTTTTCCAGCCTCCCAAAGTGCTGGAATTATAGTCGCGAGCCACCATACCTGGCCTTGTTCTATTAACATTTGTAACGAAGATGAAGTAATTTTTTTACTGAAAAAAGAGTTGTGAAATCCTTGCATATAATTGCGGATTTGCCAGTTTTAGTTTTTTGACTTCACATCCAGTTTTTGTTTCATGTGTTTTCATCGGGTGCATGCACATTTAGGATTGCTATGAAACACATGTCTTTGTGCCCAGTGATAGTCCTTTTCTTCTATCAGTGTAGCTATTCCAGGTTCATTTTGTATAGTTTGCATCATATGTATATATATTATTTTTTAACATTCACTTTTAACTTGTGTCTTTATTTTTGAGTTGTATCTTCTATTGATAGTAATGGTTTGGTTTTGCTTTTTAAATCCAATTTGATTTTTGTCTTTTAATTGGAATGCAGAGTATTTGCATTTAATATAATTTTCATATGGTTAGATTTACATCTTCTGCCTCTTATTTGTTCTGTTTGTTCCATGTATTCCTTCTTTGTTTTTTCTCTTTCCTAACCTTTTTTGGATCAATTTTTACAATTCCATTTTATCTTCTCTGCTGACTTATTAGCTGTACATATATAATAATATACATGTGTGTGTATATATATATATATTCACACACACACACACACGTACACACAACACACACACACACAGACACACATATATGTGTGTGTATATTAAGTCTCACTCTGTTGCCTAGGCTGGAATGCAGTGGAACAATCTTGGCTTATTGTAGCTTTGACCTCCTGGGCTCAAGTGATATTCCTTCCTCACCCTCCTGAGTAGCTGGAACTACAAGCACACACCACCACACCTGGCTAATTTTTGTGTATTTCTGTAGAGATGGAATCTTGCTATGTTGCCCTGGCTGGGGTCTTGAACTCCTGGTCTCATTTGATCCTCCAGCATTGGCCTCCCAATGTGTTGGGATTACAGCTGTGAGCCACCACACCTGGCTTAGCTATATTTTTAAGTTTTCTTGTTTTAATGGTTGTTTTAGGTTTTATGATATACATGCTTAACTTATCACAGTCTACTTTCAAGTAATAGCACATCATGTATGATGTTAGAACCTTACTATTAACACAATATAATTTCTGTTGCCCCCTTCCATCTTTTCTGTTTTCTTACTTCATAATACAGTGTCACTAATTTTGTTTTAAACAGCCAGTTATCTTTCAGTTTTTTAAAAAGTTTATATTTATCCACAAATTTACAGTGGCATTGTTCATTTCCTTTTGTGCATCAGATTCTTTCTGGTATATTTTCCATCAGGCTAAAGAACTTACTGTAACAGTTTTTGTAGTACAGGGTTGTTTACAACAAATTCTTTCTGTTTTTCTTGTCAAAGTATGTTCCTTGTGTCCATTTTTGACTTTCACTCAATATATAGCTCTATACAGACACTTTATTCTTTTATCATTCAAAAAATACTTTGTTGCTTTATGGAATACATGGTTTCTGATGAGAAGTCTGTGATCATTGTTATCTCTGTTCCTCAGTTACGTGATGTATCATCTTTTCTTTGGCTTCTTTTAAGAGTTCTTCTTCATTTCATTGTTTTTATAATTTTCATTATGATGTACCTTGGTGTGATGTCTTTGTGTGTACTCCTTCCCTGGTTGGGGTTCACTGTTATTTGTGGATCGGTGTTTTTGTTGTGGTTATTACTGCTGCTGTTTTTGTTTTTTCATCAAATTTGAAAAAAACATTTTATTGTTTCCTGAAATACTGAAAAGAACATTATTCTCCTTCTTAGACTTCAAAAGCTTATATTTTAGACTTGATATTTTTCCAAGTGTCATTGAGTCTTTGTTCTTTTTTTTTTTTTCCTCATAGCTTTAATTTGTTTGGGTAGTTTTGATTGCTCTGGTTCCTGTTTCATCACTTTTTATCTTTTGTAGTGTCTGATTTGTTGTTAATCCCCTCTGAGGAACTTTTTGATTCAAATATTGTATTTTTCAGCTCTGGAAAATTTTATTTGATTAATTTCTATAGTTACAGTTTCTATTGTGTTCATGTTTTACTTTAAATCTGTGGATATACTCTTAATAGATGTTTTAATATCTTTGTCTTGAAATTTTATCTTTTTTGCATCCTAGTATTTCTAATAAATTTTAGTTGCGTGCTGGTCATGATGTTTGAATACTGTGAATGGATTTTGTTATCCATTAGTGAATGTTGTACTTTGTTCTGTCAGGCAATTAAGTTACTTGTGGATCAACTTGATCCTTTCATGCTTGTTTTTAAGTTATATTAGGGCAGCTTTAGAGGAACATTTATTCTAAGGCTAGTTTAGCCCTACTGTTAAGGCATAATCCTTCATAGAGCCGTATTGAATGCTACTGTTATTTAATGGTATCTCCCATTTTACCATTTCGAGCTAGAATATTTTGCAATATCCTGTGAGTTTGAGAGTTGATCAGTTTTGCAAATTTTCTGTTGGTTTTTCTTTGTTTGGCGTTTTTGAGTCTCACTGTGTACATTTATAACTTAGTATTTCTTTGAAGATTCAAGACTCCCTATATAAAATTTTCTGGTACTATTTCTCTGCTTAGCTTACCTTTTCTTTTTCTGTTATTCTGACCTGAGAATACCGTCTTTCTCATCCTTTCTTCACTCAAATTTGTCCCTTCAAGTCATTGAGTTCATTGTGTTCACTGAGGTTTTCCCCTTACATTATAGGGGAAAGTGTATTTAGCAGAAAACCAGGATAATCATAGGGCTTATTCATTTATTTTCTAGGGATCACAGTCGTGCATTGCCTGTTGTCTAATATCTGAAAACACTAGTTCCATAAATTTTGTCCAGTTTTCTAGTTGCTAGGGTAAATCCTATACCAATTATTCTGTTAGGTTGGAAGTAGAAGTTTTCAATCTGTTTTTAAAACTTAATTATCATGGCACTTCTTTTAGCAATTATGAACTTGAGGCATTTCTTTTACTGCTGTCTTAAAGTTGTCTTCAAGTTGTTAAAAATCTTTGGTTGTTGTTTTACTTTTTACTCCTTGTTTCTTATGTTAGAGCCAATAGGTTAGTAATATTCTGAATCATGCAAGTCAGATTCTTGGTATTTAAAGTATCTGCTCTGGCCCAGGCACAGTGGCTCATGCCTCTAATCGCAGCATTTTGGGCCGCCAAGGTAGGTAGATCACTTGAGATCAGGAGTTCAAGACCAGCCTGGCCATTGTGGTAAAACCCTGTCTCTACTGGAAAAAAAAAAAAATTAGCCAGGCATGGTGGTGTGTGCCTGTAGTCCGAGCTGCTTGGGAAGCTGAGGCACAAGAATCACTTGAATGTGGGAGGCAGAGGCTACAGTGAAGGAAGAGCGCCACTGCACTCCAGCCTATGTGGCGGAATGAGACTGTGTCTCAAAAACAAAACAGACAACAGGTCTTCTCTGGACAGTTTTCTTTCATAAATGCTTCCATTATTTTGTGGTTGTTGGAGGAAAAGATTGTGTGCTGGAAAAAACAACATAAACAATACAAGTTTATGCCTTATGATCTCTAGTCATTTTCCGCCCTCTCTCACAGGTGTTATTATATATACCAGCAGTTAGGAAACTTCTTCTGTAAAAGGCCAAATAATAAATACTTTAGGCTTTGTAGGCTGTGTACACTCTGTGTCACATATTCCTTGTTTTCTTTTTTGACCTTCTACAAATATGAAAACATTCTCAGCTTGAGGGCTGAGACCACTACCTCTTTGTTCACATAACTTTCCCCTTTCATTTTTACCAGAAGACCTTACCTCTCACTTTATTGCAAAAACAAATTTTATCAACGTTTTGCTTCCTGTGCGTCTGATCTAAAAGCATATCTAGACTTTCAGTTATTTGTCCATCTTTCGTTCTTGGGTTGAGGGACGATCGATGCATGTCCTTTCATTTAAGCCTAAACCCACTTTGTGGACTCTCCTTCCAGATTTATTCACACGTTGTTCCAATTTTCTCTCCTATGTATTATCTTCCCTGACTCTTTCAACTGTACTCTTAACATGTGCATATTTACTCTTTTCTCACTTTATTCCTACGGCTTTAAATTTTGATTTGATGCCATTCACCATGACAGTTTAACTTATTATGTACTTTTCGTTGAGTTTAAATTGGAAATGGAAAAAATAAGGGTCTTTAAACTGTAATAAAGTACTTAGGTTTAAGATGTTTTACTTACTCATTTCTGAGTCAATCTTGGCCACTTTTTCTTTATTTCATAAATTAACAGCTTTTCTTCCCCCAGTGACAACATATTAATACATATTAGAACATCTTAAGCAAAAATCTTCTGTGATGGGGAAGGAAATACTCTCTAAAAGGCAAAATATCAAGTACAGATATTTTTTTTCTTTTTAATTTTAGGAATCAGAGTAGATCTAGGCACATTGTGTTGCAGGCGTCACCTCACAAATCTGCCAACGCATGTCTTTTCTGGGCTTCAACACAGCTGCTGTCCTAACCAGCAGCTCTCCTCTCCTCCCCTTGATAGTGGTTTTGCATTGGTATTTTGGTTTATGTTAGGGAAGGAAAAACACAAAAGAATCCCCTTTTCCTTTTTCTTATGATATTATAGGATTAAAAAAACTATAATGTGAGTTAAGTAGTGGCTTCTTCAGGATCATCCTTAAACTAAGAAACACAAAGGGCATTAGATATTTTAAATATAGGTAAGTCCATTTGTATAAAAAATACTTTAAAGAATAAGATTGCTTGTAAAGAATAAAGACACATTAAAAAACTACATGTTCTTACAACAATTTGTTCTATTCTTTTTTCCCTGTAACACAGTTATTCCTCCCCCGCTCCCCCCCACAACAGATTTGTAATATAAGAATAGAATCATGGTGCAGCCTGCAACTCTCAGAGGTAAAACACACAGTACTAGACTTCCATCTGTGGATTTTACTTTTTAGATTTCATGTCATTTTCTCAGAGTTAAATTCAAATTCAAAATCATTTTAAGCTTTCAAGGATTGTATTTATGTTGTTCTTTTAAGAAGTTTCATCACACTAGATTCTGTTTAGATATTTTATTTAGCATAATTTTATTATTTTTCAATTGTATATACTAGTCAGCTGCTAGTATCTTAAATTTTAATTGCTTGCATTTGTCATATTGGATTAGTTTTGAAATAGCCTTTTACTCTTGAATATTTTCCTTTTTGATGAACTTAAAATAGCATCATTAATGAATGTTTTATCTACTTGAGTAAATTTCTTATTTGTTTTGATTTGGATATTTTACATATATAAGCATAACTCTGAATTATCCAAAACTGAAGAAATGTGATATGAATGATCTGAAGGATCAGTAATACAATAATATTTTTAAATGCATGTTTGACATTGCACTTGAATTTGGAAACATTTAGCCTAGAATAAAGAAAATCTATTCGTATTACAATAGCTGTGTTAAGTATTTGAATCTTTTGAATCACAGATGAACTCTTATACTAGTAGAATCAAAATCTGTGCCATATTGTGCTCTCTTTTTGAACATGTGATGTAGTGAAGATATTTCAGATAAGTTAAAAATACAGTTGTTTTACCAGCTTTAGAAAGGAGACCATTAAAAGTGTTATTTGACTCATGTAATCTGGGGGAAATTGCTCTGTGAAAACATTAGGTGATTTTACATTTGAGGTTTTGACTGTTCCTTTCTTATTATAGAATATTCTTAATTTATAGTAATTTGTTTATTTGCTGAGACAAGAGTATAAAATACATTTGGTGTTGCTGATGTTCAGGAAGAGAGTCATTTAGCTAATGTATGAGCTTAGCTTTGCATACCTTATCAATTTCATCCTTGTTCTCTATATATTTCTCAGATTCTCATTATTGATACCATATGCTAGTACTCTCAAGACTCAGATTTAAAAGCTGGAAAATTCTTGAAATTCCTATTATTTATATCTATTGAATGTACGATATTAATAGGAGAGATTTAACTCCTGTACTTTTAGCTATAATGCTTACTCACCTTTATGTTGTAGACATGTGACTATTGTTCACATTATTTTCAAAATCACCATAGGAAGGTCTGATTGCTTGGTTAAACACATAACAAATAGCTGTTCCTTACATTCTGAGTGTCCAGTAGGGTATAATGTGCTAAGGGAACAATGACAGTGCATTTGTAGTTTAGTAAAAGATGCAGATGAATACACTATGATAGTATACAATAACTACAGTACTAAAGGTTAGTATGAGGTGCTATGCAATCACATAAGACAGACACTAGTCTGCAGGGAAATGGTCATGGAAAGCTTTCCAGAGGAAGTGGATAAACTAGATATAAAGGATACTCAAGTATTTGCCAGATCAAGGGAATGGGTGCTTGTTCCGATTGGTGAAGGTGTATCATACAAAGAGACAGCCTTTCCTAGAAGAAATTAAAGATGGGGAATACAAGAAAAGAAGGACAGTGTATTAGTCTCTTTTCATGCTGCTGATAAAGACATACCTGAGACTGAGAAGAAAAAACGGTTTAATGGACTTACAGTTCCACCTGTCTGGGGAGGCCTCACAATCACAGTGAAAGGCAAGGAGGAGCAAGTCATGTCTTACATGGATGGTCAGGGGGCAAAGAGAGCGCTTGTGCAGGGAAACTCCCATTTTTAAAACCATCACATCTTGTGAGACTCACTGTCAAGAGAACAGCATGAGAAAGATACACCAGCATGATTCAATTACCTCCTACTGGGTTCCTCCCATGACAGGTGGGAATTGTGGGAGTTAAAATTCCAGGTGAGATTTGGGTGGAGATGTGGCCAAATCATATCATACAGGGAAGCATTGAGAGATGAGACCAAATATTATATGGCCATCCATGCCACATTAGGGAATTTCAACTTTTACAGGAGGGCAATGATGATTCCAAGGGAGTAATGTAATCATACTTGCATTTTGGAAACATCACTCTGACAACAATGTTAAATGGATTGGAATATTGGGATCAACCATAATTAGAGATAGGGAAGTCCACTATACTCGGCAAGAGTTCGTGGTGGTAAGAATTAAGGGAGTGGCATTGAGGATAGAACAAAGTAGTGGGATCTATTTTAAGGAGATATATAAGCAGTGAGGTGTGGTTAAAGAAGTAGGGCTGACTTGCAAAATTAAATGGATAATAGGTCTACTCACTGAACCGTTCTTAGGAGAACGGTTTTGTAAGGAATGATTAACATAGTTAACCCTTGAACAGTGTGGGGCTAGGAGTGCTGACTCCCCATGAAGTCAAAATCCATGTACAATTTTTGACTCCCTAGAAACTTAACTGCTAATAGCCAACTGTTGACTGGAAGGAAGCCTTACCAATCTAAAACAAATAGTTGATTAACACATATTGTGTGTGTTATTTGTGTTATATACTGCATTCTTACAGTAAAATAAGCTAGAGAAAAAATGTTAAGAAAATCATAAGAAAGAGAAAATATACTTAGTATTCATTAATTGGAAGTGGATCACCAAAAATTTTTATTCACATTGTCTTCATGTTGAGTCGGCTGACGGGAAGAGGGAAGAAGGGTCGGTCTCGCTGTCTTAGGGTGGCAGAGGCAGAAGAGATGGAGGAGGTAGAAGAGGAGGCAGGAAAGGCAGGCACACTCAGTGTAACTTGGCAGAATTATGTGGCAATTTGTGTCTGACTTTTTTGCTTTTTCATTTCTCTAAAAACGTTTCTCCGTGGAACCAATCCTTTCACCATTTTGCTTTAGTTTCAGTTCCTGTAACGTAGAAGGGTCCATGCTATAAAAGAAGTCAAAATTAGTCTTGAATAATGGGAACCCTTCTGCTAGATTGTGTAATGTCAATTTGTTTTCTGGCACTGCTTCTTTTATATCTTCTTCCTCATCTTCTGGCACTGGTTTGGAAACACTCATCTCTATCAGGTTGTCTTCTGTTAATTCCTCTGGTGTAGTGTCTGTTAGCTCTGGAATTTCTCCAAGATGTATATCCTGAAACCCTTTACCTCTGCCACCTTTTTAATTTTTTTTTTTTTTTTTTTTTTTTTTTGCCATATCTACAATCTCTTTCATGGGTTCTTTGATTGGCTCTGCCATAAATCCTGTGAAGTCATGCACAACATCTTGATCCAGCTTTCTCCAGCAGTAATTTATTGTTTCCGGCTTGATGGTTTTCATGGCTTTTTCTATAATGGTGATGGCATGTTCAGTGGTGTAATCCTTCCACACTTGAATTATGTTCTCCCTATTGGAGCTCTCTTCCATAGCATTGACAGTCCTTTCCATAGAGTACCATGTGTAATGAGCCTTAAAGGTCCTTATGACACCAGATCTAGATGTTTAATTAGAATTGTTGTGGTTGGGGGCAAGTAGTCTACTTTGATGCCCTGGAAGTTGAACCTCATGGAGTTGTGGGTGGCCAGGGGCATTGTCTGATATCAAAAGAACTTTAAGGCAAGGTACTTACTGACTTCAGTGACAAACAAAAAATGGAAGCAATCAAGAAAAAGTGTTCTCATTGTCCAGGCCTTCTTGTTGAACAACCAAGAGACTGGCAGCTGGTATTATCTTTTCCTTCAAATCTTGGGATTAGTAGCTTTAATAGATGAGGACAGACCTCCTGATCATAATTCCAACTGCATTTGCACAGTACAGTAGAGGTGCCCATCTCTTAGTTCCTTAAATCCTGGTGCTTACTTTTTTTCCTTACTAACAAATGACCTTTATGACACGTTTTTCCAGAATGGGGCACTGATATCCTCTCTCCTCAATGATTTTTTTAATAGCACCTGAGAACTCATTTGCTTCCTCTTGATCAGCCAAAGCTGCTTCTCCTGTTACCTTGATTTTTTTGTTCTTGTTACATAAATTAACCCTTTTTTTGTAGGCTAGTGATGTCTCAAATGGTAGAGCTTCTACTGGCCTTTCAATTTCTTCAGTCTTCTGATGGCAGACTTTGCCACGTTGGTGGAAGTGGTATTGTAGATTCAGGTGCCATCAGCTACTGTTTTCATGTAGGAACCACAGGGTCAGATCCCCACTGCTTGTTTCTTCATCTTGGTTTGGCCACAGAAGGAGCAAGTGTACTTGGCATGATGGCTAATTTCAGTTTTCTTCAGTGTTTTCCAGAGAGAAGTACTATAGCAATCCCATATTTACCAATGATTTCAACCTGGTTGGTGAGTTTTAGCTGTGTAGCTGTGAACGGCACAAGCCCAGACAAGACTATCTTGATATTTTTAAAGCCAAACCCCTTTCTAAAATTATTAAACCATACTTTGCTCGCATTAAATTTTCCAGCTTTAGATCTTTTACTTTCCTTTTACTTTAAGTTGTCATATGACTTCACTATTTCTTGAATCATATGGGTGTGCCTTTTTTATAGCAATCATGCATCTCCATAAAAGCTACATTTTCAATACGAGATAAAAAGATATTTTGCAAAAAATGCTGCTGTAGCTGCAGCAGTGGCTTCACATATTTTCTTTTCTTTTTTTTCAGTGGTCCTTATGCCAGATTCATTTATCTTGAGATGGTGGGCAGCCATAGCTGCAGGTCTCAAAATTCAGCACATATCAAGCAATTCAACTTTTTCTTGTAATGTCCTGTCTTTTCTCTGCTTCTTGGGAGCAATTTCAAACAACATCACTAAGGGTACTTCATATGGGTCCCATGAATTTAGTCAGGGTTTATGGTATTGCATTAAAAACTACAAAAAATAAGTGAGAACTGCAAGAAATCACTTTCTACTGTGATAACACAATTTACTGGAGAGAGAGACAAACTGCTCCGGTGAAGATGTTAGGATCACTTAATGTTTTAAGGAGATCACAGCAATAGCAAAAGGATGTGGCTACCAAGTTATTACAGTAATACAGTATGTACTACAGTTAATTTTTTTTCTTTTTCATTTTAAGTTCTTGGATACTGTGCCAATCATGCAGGTTTGTTACATAGGTATACATGTGCCATGGTGGTTTGCTGCACCTATCAATCCGTTCTCTAGGTTTTAAGCCCCACATGCATTAGGTATTTCTCCTAATGCCCTCCCTCCCCTTGCCCCTTAATCCCTGACAGGCCCTGGTATGTAATGTTCCCCTCCCTGTGTCCATGTGTTCACATTGTTAAACTCCCACTTATGAGTGAGAACATGTGGTGTTTGGTTTTCATACTACAGTTCATTTTGTGCAGTTGTGATTCAATACCACATCTTTATATTTGTTTACATTTTTCTCAACTGTGAATGGTGCCATGTATGGTTTGCAAGTGTTTTCCTAAGTTTTGATAAATTTTAACTTTTTATAATATGTTTGTGTATGTTTTATGGTAGTGATATACTAGAATCTACATATATTTTACATATTCATGACATATCTTTTTCTTAATTGTTTTGATATTTCTGGGCTGTGTGGTTCACCTGCAAGTTCTTCAAATTGTTGCATCAAATCTCCAAAATATTTTTCATTATATTTATTGGAAAAAAAATCTGCATATACATGGTCCTACACATTTCAAACCTGTTAAAGAATCAACTGTACTCTGGGACATGTTGAATTTGAGGTGCTTATTAAAAAATCCAAGTGTAGATAGCTGATAGGGAACTATATATGCGGATTTGAAGTCCTGGAGAAAGAAAGGGGCAGAAGACACAGATTTGAGAGTTGCCACTAAGAGAGGGTAAGTGAATATGAGAGAAGTATGGAGTTGTATGCCCCAAAGGGAGTGGAAATAGGACTGATAGCCTGAGGAATTCTAATATATACCGGATGAGTGTAGGAAGAGAAGACCACACAGGAGACTAACAGGCATTAGCTAGAGAGGTGGGATGGTATGAGATGATGGAAGCTAAGAAAGCACAGTGTTTTAAGGATGAAGTATCAACATTGTAGATGAGAGTTGAAGAATGGCCTTAGGATTTAGCCAAAAAAGAAAAAAACGTGATTGGTGACCTCCGCAAGACAGCATCAGGAATATGGTAATCACACAAGTATTGAGATAAAGGTGAACATAAGTGTGAGCTCATTTTTTCATATGCTTCTTTCAGTGAAGAAGTAATTTCAGCTTTCAAGTTTGGCAATACAACATTTCATGTTTTGGGCGAGGAGTGTATCAGTAAGAATATTATTATTATTACTATTTTTGAGGCAGAGTCTCACTCTGCCACCCAGGCTGGAGTGCAGTGGATCTTGGTTCACTGCAACATCCACCTCCCAAGTTCAAGTGATTCTCCTGCCCCAGCCTCCTGCGTAGCTGGGATTACAGGCATGTGCCACCAAGCCCAGCTAATTTTTATATTTTTAGTAGAGATGGGGTTTCATCATGTTGGCCAGACTGGTCTCAAACTCCTGACTTCAGGTGATCCACCCACCTCAGCCTCCCAAAGTGTTGGGATTACAGACATGAGCCACCATGCCCGACTGTCAGTAAAAATAAATTTGTGGAAAGTTATTTTTGAAGACTTTATAATCAGAATAAAAACCTGATTAATGAAATGCTATAACCTGAAGCTTTAGATTGTAAAAGAAAAAGGGAAAGAGATGTTATAATATAGCTTGAATTTGATATAAGTGGAATTTAATCTAAACTCTACCAGTGAGTTGGAGTTTCGTCTTAAAGATAATATATGGTTATTGACAGAGTATTATGAGATACTATATGAAAAATGCTATAATGCCTATAGCATCTAATGTACCTGTCAAATGTGTGTGTTTGTATGTAAATATGTGATATACTAAATACCCTGTATATAACTATATATACTGGTTAATAACTTCAGGGCACTTTTCCCCTTGGTATGTATATTATCATGTGACAAAGTGAAAGTTTAAAACAACAAACATCTATGAAATTACATCGTTTCTGAAGAATAATAGCCCCCTAAAAATGTCCATGTCCTATTTCCTGAAACCTGCAAATACGTTACATTATGTCGTGAAAGAGACTTCGAAAATATGATTACAATTATGGACCTAGATATGGGCTCAGTCTAATACATGAGACCTTAAAAGTTGAGAACTTTTACCAGCTGATGTCAGAAGAGATGAGTCAGAGAGGTGAGGCAGAAGGGTGTTTAGAGATATTCAAAGCATGAGTTGGAAGTAGGGAGCTATGAGCCAAGGAATGTGGGTGGCCTCTAGAAGCTGAGAATATACCCCAGCTGACAGGCAGCAAGGCAACCGGAAAGTCAGTCCTGCAACAACGGAACTGAACTTTGTCAAAAACCTGATTGAATCTGGAAGCATATTCTTTCCCAGAGCCTCTAGTAAGTAACACAGACAGCCAGTACCTTGATTTCAGGTTTGCAACACCAAGAGCAAAAAAAGCCAATTGAGCCCACTGGAATTCTAACCTACAGAACAGAGATAGTAAGTTACATTGGTTAGAGCCACTAATTTTGTTGTAATTTGTCATGGCAGCCATAGTTAACTAATGCAAAGGGGTAGGAATCCAGAGGTGGGTTAGCTTGGTGGTTCTGGCTTAGGGCCTCTCATGAGGTTGTAGTGAAGTTGTCAGCCAGGGCTTGACTGGGGTAGAAGGTTATACTTTCAGGCTGACTCACATGGTTGTTGATGGGCCTCAGGTCCTCACCATGAGGGCCTCTCTGTAGGGCTGTGCACAATGTGGCTGTGCAAATGACTTCCCATTGTGAGTGGGGAGAGAGACGGTGAGAGCATGTGGGTACACAGTATAGAAGCCATGATGTTTTTTATAGTCAAGTCTCTAATAAGACGTATCATGTTTGCTGTATTCCATTGTTCACTAGACCAACCCTGGGATAAGAATGAATTACATTACAGAGGAATGTGATTACCAGGACGCAGGGGTCATTGGGTAATCATGTTAAAGGCTGGTTACTACAAGTATGTGTGCCTAAGATCACAAACTGTCAGTTCTTTCTTACCTCATTAGTCATATATAATCCCAGATCTGCAGTGTAATTTTAAGCAAATTATTTAGTCTCTCTAAAACTCAAGTTATTCATTCAAAATTGAAATTAGTTGAAATTAGTTGTATGTGTCAACTTAGCTAGTTTAAGCAAATAAGGTATTTCTTAAAGGTCCTAGCACTTATTATTTTTCAATGTGCGATTTGAAGATTAAGGATCTGGAGATATTTTTGATAAACTAAAGGAATGGTTGAAGATAGAAGACTATCACTGGTTTACCTTGGCTTAGATTATTCTTGAACTGGTCAAGTTTGTCATCTCATTGAACATGGCTGTTCCCTCTGTAATTATGAGTTGTTTCTAGAGGAGCTGTTGAGTGGCACCACTATTGCAAGGAGCAGTATTCTCAATGACGTCTGTATGAGTGGCACTTGTCAAGTTCTGCAGTGGGCAGTCTATGTATCTGTACACAGTGGCCCTCTACTTATATACTTTTGACAATTTTAGGACTTTTGTCCATAGGTATAAATGTCTCTTTTGTCTATTAGTGTGTCTTACAGCATAGTCCCTAGCGAATGATTACTCGATAAATATTTGTTAAAAGAATGGATGACTGCATGAGTGAATGGTTGATGGGTCAACTACTTAAATGCTTTTCATTATGTACCATTCGTTTAGTCGTCATCATATTTTTATTATACAGATATCTTTCAGCTTATAAAACGTTGAACTATTTGGCCTGTATCACTTTACATGGCTAACTTTTTACTTTTAATTATTGTTCTGAGTGATGATAAGATGGACTTGAATAATTTAAAATCTGTAAAATTATTCTGAATAATTTAAACTATATTTTATAAATAAATTAAGTGATTAATTTGCTGCTCTATCCTGCAACCAACCAGTTTACTGAGGATAGGAGAATTGTGGTCATGTTAGCTAGACTAGAGGGTGATACACAAAATATGCAGACTTGCAGAACTGAGAGGGACGTAGAGACCAGATAATTCATCATCCCCATTTTGAAGATTAAGAAACAACAGAGAGAGAGTCAACTTGCACAGTTTTCTACACATATTTACACTGATAGAACTGTTCCTGTGTAAGCCTGTGTCTTGCAGAGTCAGTCCATTAGGACTATTTGAAGCAGGCCTCTAATTCATGTTTGTTAAGGTAACTGAATCTGAAATATTTAATTTGTGCAGAATCTGTAGACTCCTACAAACAAATCAGTCTAGTGCTTTCCCTGCTTTCTTTGCCTCTTACTAGAGATCTCATTTATAGCTCACCTAGAAGATGGTAAAGAATATACGAAATATGTAATATCAGTTTGGCTGTAGGAGAGACTGTGAGTGGGATGGGTAGGAACATAAGTATGCCACTTGGCATAAGTTCTTCATGGCACGCAAACACGAGGAGAAATTCTAAACTATGCTGACAGAGGAAGAGATTGAGTCCACCACAAATTAAGACTAGGATTTTAACAATAACAAAAAAAAATATTTTGGGGCTGTCAGCAAAGTCATTCACATTTTTAGTTTTTATTAGTGGCATAATCTTAAGTCTCTCCTCTATCATAATATTTCATTGCATTAGAGATAGTATTTTGGCCTGAGGTAATTTTTTAACAGCTTTATTAAGATATAATTAACATACCATGTAATTTACCTATTATAACTTGTGCAGTTCATTGGCTTTTAGTATATCCAGACAGTTGTGCAATTGTAGCCACAATCTAATTTTAGTACATTTTTATTATTCCCCAAAACCACTTCATACACCTATTAACAGTCGCTCTCTTTTCCTCCCCAAGCCATGCAGTCCTAGGCAACTAATATTCTAGAACCAATATTGAGTTTCATAGATTTGGCTACTGTGGATATTTCATATAAATTGAATAATACAATATATGATCTTTTGTGCCTGGCTCTTTCACTTAGTCTATATTTTCAAGGTTCTTTCACGTTGTAGCATGTGTCAGTACTTTATTCTTTGTAGCTGTCAAATAATATTCCATGCATAGCTATACCACCTTTTGTTTTTCTGTTTATCAGCTGACAGACTTGTGGGTTATTTCTGCAAATATTTGCTCTTTTTCTGTGAATTGTCTTTTCTGAAGTAATTTTTTTTAGCTTAAAGATAACACAATTTGAGAGATACAACATCCTGTTTTCATGGACCTGAAGCAAGGGAAAACCCTTGATGTTGCATCTTTTGAAGATAATTAAGGAACTGGAGAGTTACATTGCAAGGTCAGCTGTTTTACTGCAGTAGATTCCAGACTGTATTTTTAAATTCTGTTCTTTCTTACTGGTGTTTCTTTTTCCAGCTTTTAAAATCTCATATTTGTATTCTCTGAAACACCTCTATTATAGTATATAATTGGGTCTGCCATCTACCCAAAGAGTCTTTAACCCTGAATTATCTCTTTCTTGGTGACAAATTACATGCTGTAAGTTTCTTTTCTTGTAGACTTTTTTTTAAAAGTGGAATTGATTTAAACCTCAGATGAGACTGTATTTCTAGAAGGTAACATGTAACTGGAGGTATATAGGTGGAAGTAGGGAGGGAACACGGTTGACATACTGTTGGCCTGATTTTACTTTTTAGTGCATAAGTATTTAAAGGTTTTGTTTTTGTTTTTGTTTTGTTTAGATACTTGTGGATTACTCATGACACATAGAGCCATGTCCTGTTTTCTCCTTTGTCAAGGCCAGATGTATTAGTCTTTTCTCCCATTACTGTTAATATAAAGAACTACCTGAGACTGGGTAATTGATAAAGAGGTTTAATTAGCTCATGGTTCTGCAAGCTGTACATTCTTCTGCTTCTGGGGAAGCCTCAGGAGACTTACAATCATGGCAGAAGGCAAAGGGGAGGCAAGCGTGTCTTACATGGCTGGCAAAAGGAAGACAGCAAGCCCAAGGGGGAAGGGCTACACAGTTTTAAACAACCAGATCTCTTGAGAACTCACTGACTATCACAAGAACAGCAGGGGAAAGTCTGCCACCATAATCTAGTCACCTCCTACCAGGCCCCTTCTCCAACCTTGAGGATTACAATTCGATATGAGATTTAGGTGGGGCCACAGAGCCAAACCATATCACCAGATGCTTGATTCTTGAAATTGTGTAAGATTTCTTTCCTTACCTATCAGATATCATATTTGCTCAGTTATGGATCACAGTTTGGGCTAGAAGGAAAAGAGCATTGCTAAACTAATGCATATCAATAGGTTTATTATTTTGAAGAACATTTCTATTTTAAAATTTAACTTATTTTATTAAATAAATCCCTGATTGATATAAAGTGTTATAGTGAAGTGAATAACCTTGATCAGTGGAAGAGATTTTCAAGCATTAGTCATTAAAATTTAGCACATATGGTCTAAGTAAATGCCAGAAGAGAGACAAGTAATGTGCTGTGAAAATTCAGAAGATGGATAAATTATTTACAATTTGGAAGGTTAGAAAATATGTTGTGTGTAGTTGGCACTTGAACTGAGTATTGAAAGATAAGATTTTATTGGACTGTTTGGAGATTGGGAAGATGCAAGCCCTTGGAGTCAGGGGAATAATCTAGTTTGACTAAGATGTGAGCTCTGGATTATGGTTCAGTCATTGGATTGAATGCACATCTTTATTTCTGCTTTCTCCTTTATGTTCTCTAAAATGACAGTGAAGGACTAAAAAGGCGTAAACAACAACTACAAGTTAAGGACTGAGTCCCTTAAGACTGTTCCCACTTCAGATGCCAGTCCCAGGTTATAAGTAGTATTTCTCATCTATCTGCTGTAGATCAAGGGGTTTCCCGTAACTCCCTCCTCAGGATCCATAATTCTTTAGAACAACTCACAGAACTCAGAAAAGTGCTTATTATTACTGTTTTTTTTTTTTTTAAGTAAAAGATACAACTCAGGAACAGCCAAATATAAAAGAAACATAGAGCAGAGTATGGCAGAAGGGGCATAAAGCTTCACTTCCGTCTTCCATGGGTTAACCTCTCAGCACCTTGATGTATTCATCAGCTCAGAGTTTCTCTGAACCCAGTGGTTAGGGGTTTTAATGGAGGTTCCATTACATAGGCATGATTGATTAAATCATTGGCCATTAGTGACTGACTCAGTTTTCAGCCTCTCTTCCCTCCCCAGGAGTTGGTGTGGGGTTGGGTTGAAAATTCCAATCCTCTAATCGTGCGTTGATCTTTCAGGTGACCAACATTGATCCTGAAGCTATCTAGTAGCCACCATTATTCTTTTGGCATATAGAAGACAGTCTTATTAGTCCAGAGATTCCAAGGGTTTTAGGAGCTGTGTCAGGAACCTGGTACAATATTTGGGACAAAGATGAAATGTTTATTTTTTATGATATTACAACATTCCTCTCAGCTTTTTTTTTTTTAAACTGGGAAGAACAACTAAAACTAAACTATTCTATGGCTGCTGAAAGTTTTAACTATTTTATTGATTTCTGCTGAAAAGTTAAGAATTAAGACCAGAATAATCTTCTGGTAATTAATTTGTTCAAGCAAGTACATATTGAAATTCTACTATGTCCTAGATATTTCTCTTAAGCACTAGGGATACAGCCGCCAAATTTCTGCTCTTAAGGAGATTAAAAGAATGTTTTAGGGACAGTTAGACAAGTAAATTCATACACAGAACCCTTTACTGATGTGGAAAATAGTGAGGAGCAGTTTTATGGAAGAAATAACAATTCATTTTGGAAGTATTAAATTTGGCCTACCTTTTGGCTACCCAAGAGAAGTTGATATATTAGTCAAGAGATTCATGGAGTATGTTGGAGCTGAGGATAAATTCAGAATAGACAGTATGTTGATGATCCAATTATCCAATGATCCAAAAAGCTAAGCTCCTTCTCTGCGAAATCATAGGCCTGCCTCTCCCCTTCCCAAGTTCACCTTACCAAACTTAAGACTCCTTTTCTCTTTCTCCTTCACCACCTCCTGTTTTCTGATGTATCCCATTTTTGAAATAACATTTTGGCACAAAACTTCTACTTCTTTTTGCCCAATCTTTTAGATCCTGCTAAAGTACAAAATTGTCTTTATTTGTAGATGACATGATAATCTACTTAGAAAACTCAAAAGGATCTATTATATTAGATTATAATCTATTAATTATAATTATATTTTATATAATGGTTACACTTACATATAGTTAATATGGTTATATTAAATATAATTAATAAAACTTAGCCAAATTGATGGAAATAAGATCAATTTATATAAATTGTTTTCCTATACACTACATATAAAGCTAGAAATACAATTTTCTAAGTGAAAGATACATTAAAGTAGCAACAGAAAAGTAATGTATTTAGAAAAGAGCAGTTTCAGTGGTTGTAGGAGCAAAAGCCTATTTGCAATGGACTTGAAAAACGGGAGAACAATTCCAGATAGAATATAGACAACTTACCTGAGGAATTTTCCTCTTAACGTGAAGCAGAGAAATTAGTAGTAACTGGAAAAGGATGTAAATTTCAAAGGTTTTTTTTTTTCTTTTGCAAGCTTGAAGAATTGCATCATAGTTGTGTCTGATGGGAATGATTCCATCGAGAAGGGAAAAGTTGATGATGTAGGAGAGAGAGGGGAGCATTCCTGGAAGAATATTCTTGATGAGGCAGGAGGGCATAGAACCTAGTGTACATAATGGAGGGGTTGGCCTTATGGTATGATTGTGAGATTGAGTAGCAGAAATTGGGTTGAATACAGGATCATTAGAAGAGAAGAGGTCAGGAAGTGGTGATGAATGGCATAGTTTGATGATATGTGAGATTCAAAGCTGGAGTTCTTGAAGAGGATGGAGGGAGAAGAGTCTGGAAGTGTCAGTAAGAAGCAAAGTGGACAATAACCTAACCTCCAGGCCATGTGGTAGAAGGGGTAAAGGAGAAAACATTGCCTACTTGAAAGATTGCAGGAGAGCCAGGTTTCTGTTAGAACAAAAAGGTATGAATTTACTTTCTTCATAAAGCCTGTTTCTCTTTGATATAAATTATATTCCTTCTCATGGTCTTTTCAAGCACTTAAATCACCTGTAGTTTATAATTACTTATTTGTAAATACCATTTGTTTGGTGGTAAATAGCATGAAGTCTTCCATATGATAGCTTAACA
This sequence comes from Cacajao melanocephalus, assembly GCA_963573385.1. Taxonomy (NCBI): domain Eukaryota; kingdom Metazoa; phylum Chordata; class Mammalia; order Primates; family Pitheciidae; genus Cacajao; species Cacajao melanocephalus. Next base: position 15,133 of record CAUYLG010011786.1, on the reverse strand, counting down.
GTAACGGATGCATCTTTTTCATATGATAGTCCAGGGGTGTTGTAGGGCAGGAAATATAACTTCTCAATCCTTCTAAGTTTGTAGTAGGGACAGAGTCCTATAACAAAAGACATTTAGAAGAGAAAAACAAGCAAGTTTGCTAATGCGTGCAGTGCACATCACTCAGGAGAAACCTCACCGAAAGATAAAGCAGTGGCTTAAAATTCTGGCTTACGTAACGTCTTTAACAAAGAACAATACATTTTAAAGAAGTGACAGGATAAAGAAAAGCAGTTTTAGGCTTCTAAAGGTGGGAAACCGTGGGAAGGTAAATTTGTGGGAATAAACTAGTGGAGTAAGATTTGTTTGCTGATTTCTCTGGTGCTGCCTCTGAGCTGATAAGACTTGTTTCCAGTAAAGGAGAATTTACATGCTGTCTTGGTGGAAAAGAGCGGAGGACAGAAAGAACCCTTACTCCATTTGCTGCTTCTTAATTGCCTTTAGCTCAAAAACGTTTATGTCCAAAGAGGCATATTTGGGATGATAGACACTAAGTTTCTTCTCTTTTTCTGGTCTACCATGCTCATTTTCATCCATAGGGCCTCAGCAAGTTTGTTTTATCTTTAGGCCTTGAATCTAGTTTCCACGTAAGGAAGAGATATTGACTACCTGAGATTTGACAGACTGGCACGTATATCTGATTCATCATTTCTTGCATGTTAACTGCTTATCATGGACATATTTTGCTAGAAAAGGAGATTTATTTAGCCAGCACTTTACTACCATGAACAGAATTAGAGTTTGGTTAGTTATGATCAAGGGGAAAGTGGATATTGGTTTAGAAACTTGTACTGCAGTGAAAAAATACTTAGTATACCACTGTTGTAGGAAAGCAAGCATTTCAGTTTGTATAAGGAATGTCTGATTTTATTATAGTTTAAAAATGCATATTAAGATGTATATCTAAATATAATATATAAATTAAACATAGGCGTGTAAATGTATATTAAAATCAGATACTTCCTTTCTCAAGTATCTAAGACAACACCTGTTACAGAGTGGCTATTCAATAATAGTTGTCCAGTGGAAGGACTTTAAGTATCTGAAAGAGCACCTGTCACATAGTGGCTACTCAATAATTGTCATCCAGTAAAAGGAAAGACACATTCACGTTCTTCTAGGCACCAGCATTCTGTATTTTTAGCAAAAAATACCACGTAAACAAGAATAAAAGTTACTGTGGTTCTTAACCTAAGATGCCTAAACCTCAGGGTTTGGCTTATTGTTTTAAAATGCTAATAAACATTTTAGGGCTATGCTGTCCTAACATAATACACTAATACCAAGCATAATGCACTGGGGCTAGATAGTCACCATTTTTGGAGTAGAATAGGCAGAGGAGAGGGTGCTTGGTGAAGTAGTGGGAAAGAAATCATGTGACAATGTATTTTAATGCCTTACATTGATGTAAAAATTCATGGTTTTCAAACGATTTTGTAAATGCCTCATAATTCAGAGAGGAGATTGCAATTTAATGAATGAATAAACTGAGGCTTATTAAGATCCTGGTCTAGATTTGCATGGCCTGTAAATGGTGAAGTTGAAATTAGATCTTTGATTTTTGAGTTGGTCAATACATGCTGTTTGACCACAAATAGTGTCATGGAGATGTCTTAATTAATTCAAGTATTACTGTAAATGGACATTCACTTCTTTGAAAAGACAAATCAGGGTTATATTTTCTTTATAAATATATAATACTATTTGCAGTAATTATTAAATACTAAATTTTTATTTAAACAGGGCACACTGAATCTTGATGACATTTGCTGAGCACTCATGATCCAACTCTGCTTTAATTCTCTATTGCTTTAGGATTTTTATTATATTTCTTTAGTCCCATTTTAAGTAAATTTTAGTTTTCTTTCCATCAGCTGCAAGCAAAAAATAATATTTCATAAACTTGACCAATAAAAGTTTAAAATGAATGCTACATATAAAGTAGATTTTTGTTGTCATAATATATGCATAACAAACTGCCATTTTAACCAATTTTAATTATGTAGTTTTATGGCATTAAGTACATTCGCATAGTTGCATAACCATCACCACCACCTACCTCCAGAACTTACTCATCTGTACTGACCTGAAACTCTACCCATTAAACACTTACTGCCTATTTTCCCCCACCTTCAGCCTCTGGCAACCAGCATTCTTTTTGTGTCTATAATTTTAACTACTCCAGGTACCTCATATCAGAAGAATCATATATTTGTTTGTTGACTAGCTTATTTCATTTAGCATAATGTCTTCAAGTTTCGTCTATTACATAGCATGTGTCAAATTTCCTTTCTTTTAAAGGTTGAATAATTCATTGTGTGTATATATATACATATATATATACACCACATTTTGCTTATTCATCTGTCCATGAACATTTAAGTTGCTTCAGTGTCTTGGCTACTGTGAATAACAAACCCGTCTTCATCCTCCCCTCTCGCCATCATTCTCAACTTCTGGTTATTACCATTCTGTTTTCTACTTCTATGAGATCAACTTAATTAGCTCCCACATATAAGTGAGAACATGTGGTATTTCTCTTTCTGTACTTGGCTTATTTCACTTAATATCATATCCTCCACCTTCATTCATGTTATCACAAATGATGGGATTTCATTTTTTTTTTTATGGCAGAATAGTGTTCCATTGTATATAGATACCACATTTTCTTTATCCTTCATTCATCAATGTACATTTGAGTTGCTTCCACCTCATGGCTATTGTGAATGTTGCTGGTAGGAATATGGACTTATAAATACCTATTCAAATCCCTGTTAAATATCTTTTGGTATACTTAGAAGTAGAATTGGTGGACCATATGGTAATTCTATGTTTAGTCTTTTGAGAAAAACTATACTGTTTTCCACATAAACTGCATCATTTTACATGTCTACCAGTGATATAAGGATTTCAGTTTGTCTGCATCTTCCTCAACAATTATTATTTTCTGTTTTTCTTTTTTAATTGTGGCAAAAAACAAATACCATGCAGTTTACCATCTTAGTCATTTTTAACTGTACAGTTTAGTACTGTGTTTATATTTTTGTGGAACAGATTCCTAGAATTTTTTTACCTTGTAAAACAAAAATTCTATACCTATTGAACAGCTCTTCATTTTCCCCTCCCCCACCCCGACAACCACTATTCTACTTTGTTTTTATGAGTTTGACTACTTTAGATACCCCATAAAAGTAGAATCATACAGTGTTTATTTGTGACTGACTTATTTCATTTAGTATAATGTCATCAAGGTTTATCTATATTGCAGCATGTGACAGGATTTTGTTCATTTTTAGGGCTAATATTCCATTGCATTTATATACCACATTTTCTTTTTCTTTTTATCTTTTTTAAACAATTTATGCCTTGATTGTTTATTTCAATAGCTTTCTGGGGGAGCAGGTAGTGTTTGGTTACACAAATAAGTTCTTTAGTGGTGATTTCTAAGATTTTGGTGCACCCATCACCTGAGCAGCGTATGTACTGTACCCAATGTATATACCACATTTTCCTTATGCATTTATCTCTGCTGGTGGACTTTTGGGTTGCTTCTACCTCTTGGCTATTTTGAATAATAGCTGCAGTGAACATGGGTATGCAAATATTCCTTTGCCTGTTTTCTGTTTTTTTGGATGTATGCCCCAAAGTGGGATTATTGTATCATATGGTGATTCTAATTTTAAGTTTTTTGAGGAAGCTCTATTTGCTTTTCCATAACAGCTGCACCTTTTACATTTCTAGACACAACACCCAAGGGTTCCAATTTTTCTACATCCTTGCCAACAGTTGTTATTTTCTGTTTTGTGTATTTTTAAAATATTGGCCATTCTGACTGGTGTGAGGTGATAGATACCTCATTGTGATTTTGATTTGCATTTCTCTAATGATTAGTGATGTTGAACATCTTTTCATGTGCTTGTTGGCCGTCTGTATCTCATCTTTAGGGAAATGTCTATTTATATTCTTTGCCAATTTTAAAATTGAGTTATTTGCTTTTTTGTTGCTTAATTGTAGGATTTCTTTATATATTCTAACCCTTTATTACAAATATGATTTGCAAAGATTTTCTCCCATTCTGTAGGTTGCCTTTTCACTCTGTGGATTGTGGTGTTTACCCGGAAGTTAGACATTTTGATGTAGTCTAGTTTATTTTTACTTTTTTTGCCTGTGATTTCATGTCAGTATGTAAGAAATTGCCAGATTTAATGCCATGAAACTTTTCCTTTATGCTTTCTTCTAAGACTTTTATGGCTTTAGCTCTTATGTTTAGGTCTTTGATCCATTTTGAGTTAAATTTTGTATGTAGCTAAGATAAGGGTACCATTTCATTGTTTTGCATATGGATATCCAGTTTTCCCACCACCATTTTTTGAAAAGACTCTCCTTTTCCTGTTGGCACCATTGTCAAAAATCAATTGACCTTACATGTGAAGGTTTATTTCTGAGCCCTCTATTCCACTGGTCTTTATGTCTGTTTTTATGCCAGTGCCAGACAACTTTCATTATTGTAGCTTTGTAATATGTTTTAAAGCCAGCAGTGTGAAACCTCCAACTTTTGTTTTGGCTGTTTGGGGTCCCTGGAAATTCCATATGAATTTTAGGATGCCCTTTTCTGTTTCTGCACACACACACACACACACACCCAAAAATGCCATTGGGATTTCAATAGGGATTGCATTAAATCTGTAAATCAGTTTGGGTAATATTGACATCTTAACAGTATTAAGCCTTTCAATCCATAATGATGGGATATATCTTCAAGTTATTTGTGTTGTCTTTAATTTATTTCAGCCATATTTTGTAGTGTTCAGAATACATGTCTTTTGTCTCTTTATTTTCCCTAAGTTTATTCTTAAGTATCTTACTCTTTTTGATGCTATTCTAAATGGGATTGTTTTCTTAATTTCCTTTTTGGATTGTTCATTGTTAGTGTACTGAAATTAACTGATTGTTGTGTGTTGATTTTGTATCCTACAACTTTGCTAAATTCATTTATTTTTACAGTTCTTTTGGCGTGGAATCTATAAGGTTTGTTACATCTAAGATTATGTCATCTGTGAACAGAGATAATTTTACTTCTTCCTTTCCAATTTGGATGCCTTTTATTTCTTTTCTTGCCTAATTGTTCTGGCTAGGACTTCCAGTACTATGATGAATAGAAAAAATAGAAAAATGTTTTGTAGAATTGTTTTTGCGAAAATGGATACATCCCTGGACTTTTTATAGTACATGGTAGAATATATGTACTATAAATAGAAAATGACTTAAGAAATCCCCATTTTTCTTCTTAGTTAGATTTTTTTAAGTAGAAAAGACTTTATTTTCATTTAGAGGCAGCTTTTCTTATAAGGCCAGATTGATATTAATGGCAGTTTTTCGTTAACTGATGCTTACACTTAAACAGTTGCCTTTGAGTTTTTAGGCATTATTGTGTTTTCCTCTAGTCTGTACTCATGTCATGTTCTTATTTCAGAGTCTTCAGATCATGTCCTCAGAGGATTAGGTGGTACTATCTTGTTAACTTCCCATCTCCCCTCTTTTGTATATCAATTAGTCTTGAATTGCCAAAATATTTTGCAGCCTGACATATTTTATCAGTTTGAATTTTATTTTAATCCAGCAATGTTTTCTCTGACCTCTCTGTGTCTAATTTTTCAACTTTAGTTTACTATAGAGCAGTTATTTTTATAGAACATTATGGCCTTTTCACTTGACATATTCTTTTTGATGATTCTTTTTGTACTTAAGACTTAATGCTTATGCCGCAACATTCAAACAGTGAGTTAGGTTATGGACAAAATAAGATTGGCAAAATGATGATACTTGTTGAAACTCAGTAATGGGTACAAGGGACCATTCTCTTTTCTTTCATGACATTTTTACAGCACTCACTCACTCTCTCTGTTTCTCTCTCTCTCTTCCTGTTTTAAAGACCAATTCTTTAGGCTCTACAGTTACAGGCTGACCTTTATTTAAAAGTCAGTTTGGATTGGGCAGGTTTGTGCCTTTAAGGTTAGCACTTTGGGAGGCTGAGGCAGGCAGATTGTTTGAACCCAGGAGTTTTAGACCAGCCTCCGCAACAAAGTGAGACCTTGTCTCTACAAAAAATAAAATAATTAGCTAGGTGTGGTGATGTACGCCTGTGGTCCCAGCTACATTGGAGGCTGAGGTGAGAGGATTGCTTGAGCTTGGGAAGTTGAGACTACAGTGAGCTGTGTTCATGCCATTGCATTCCAGCCTGGGTGACAGAACGAGACCATGTCTCAAAAAAATAAATATCAGTGTGGCAAGTAGGATTTTTTTAGTAAATAATAAAATCTAATAGTAAGATGATAGAGTTTGATGATGCCCCAGATAAAAAATAGACTATCTTTCATATATTCTCTATACTTCGGTGATTTTTCCTCATCTTTTTATTTTAAAAGGTTTTAAATTAGAGAGAAGTTGAAAAAAAATAGTACAATGAACACCTTTTACCCATAACCTAGATTTGTCAGTTGTAAAACTTTTGCCATGTTTGTGTTATCTCTCTCTATAGATAACTTTACTGATTTTTTGTCCACCTATTTTATCAATTATTGATAAAAGGATATAAAACTATTTGACAAATTGTAGATTTTCAAATTTCATTTATTTTTATTTTTGCTGCATTTATCTTGAACTCTGTTATGTGCAGACACACTTAAGATGTATTGGGTATATTAGTTTATTAGGGATACTGTAACATATTACCACAAACCTGGCGGCTTAAAACAACACAGATTTATTCTTTTGCAAGTCTGGAGGTTAGAAGTGTGAAATGAGTTTTAAGGGACTAAAATGAAAATGTCAGCAGAGCTGATTCCTTCTGAAGGCTCTAAGATAGTATTCTGGTTTTTTTTGTTTTTTTGGATTTGTTTTGTTTTGTTTTGTTTTTTTGCTTTTTGGAGGCTATCCACATTCCTTGGTTCATGGCCCTGCATCATATTGCCTTTTCTCCTCTTGCTTTCATTCTCACATTGCCTTCTTCTGTAATCAAATCTCCCATTGCCTCTATTTTAGAAAATCACTTCTGATTACATTAGGCCCTAATATCCAGGATAACCTCCCCATCTTAAGAGCTGTGACATATCTGCACTGTTCCTTTTAGCACGTACAGTAGCATTACACAAATTCTGAGGATTAGGATATTGGATATCCTTGGAGTACCATTAGTCTGCCTAGCACAGATGGCAGCACTTCCCAAATTGTGCTATAGATTCAGTGCAGTCCTTATCAGAATCCAAATTGGTGTTTGCTGCAGAAATTGTTAAATGATCCTAAAGTTCATACTGGAATGCAAGCAACCCAGAATAGCTAAAACAAATTCTAAAAAGAATAGCCAAAATCAACTTGAGAAAGGATGCAGCTAGAGGACTTAAACTTACTGATTGTAAAACTTATTACAGAGCTACAATAATTCGTGAAGTCTGGTAATGACATGAAGATAGATATATAGATCAATGGAATAGAATTGAGATTCCAGAAATAAACTCTGACCTTTATAGTTAATTAATTTTTAACAAGAATGTGAAGACAATGTAATTGGTAACAATAGTCTTTTCAAAAAATGGTCCTGGGACAACATGCAAAGGAATGAATATGTATCACTTCCTCATAACATGCGAAAAAGAAACTAAAAAATAAATCATAGATGTAAAGATCTAAAACCATTCAGTCTCTTAGAATAAAACATGACTAAATTATTGTGACCTTAGTTTCTGAGATATAACATGAAAAGCACAAGAGACAAAAGGAAATTAGATAAATTACACTTTATCAAAATGTAAAACTTTTGCACATTTAAGGACACCAGCAAGAAAGTGAAAAGACAGTCCACAGAATCAGAAAAGGTATTTGTAAATCATATACCTGACACAGAGCATTTGCATACGAAATATATAAAGAACCTTTACAACTCAAAAAAGATGAATAACCCAACTGTATTAGTCTATTTTCATGCTACTGATACAGATATACCCGAGACTGGGTGATTTGTTAAAAAAAAAAAAAAAAGAGGTTTAATGGACTCACGGTTCCACTTGGCTAGAGAGGCCTTATAATCATGGTGGAAGGTGCAAGGCACATCTCACATGGCAGCAGATACGAGAACTTGTGCAGGGAAACTCCCCTTCATAAAACCATCAGATCTCATGAGACTTATTTACTATCACAGGAAAGACCCACCTCCATAATTCAATTACCTCCCACGGGTCCCTCCTACAACTCATGGGAATTTGGGGAGCTACAATTCAAGATAAGATTTGGGTGGAGACACAGCAAAACCACATTACCAACTAAAAAATGAGCAAAAGCCAGACACACTCCTGTAGTCCCTGTTACTCTGGAGTTTGAAACAGTAGGATTGCTTGAGCTACAGGAGTTTGAGATCAGCCTGGGCAACATAGCAAGACCCCATCTCTTAAAAAAAGAACTGGACAAAGACTTGAATAGGTGTTTCTCCAGAGAAGATGTGCAAATGGCCAATGAGCACATGAAAAGGTGGTCAATATCATTAGTCATTAGAAAAATGCAAATCAAACCAGAATGATATACCACTTTACACCCCCAAGAATGACTAAAATTAAAAAGACATATGGTAACATTCTACTCCCTCTGAGCTGTCAGATCCATATTATGCTACTCTTCTAAGATCATATTTTATTTAGTTCCTTTGAAGGATTAAGTAAAATGTGGTTGTTCCATAAAGATTCCTTATAGTAAGGGGCAGCTAATATTTTAGATAATTTTTTTTTTTGAGACGGAGTCTCACTCTTTTGCCAGACTAGAGTGCAGTGGCGCAATCTCGGTTCACTGCAACTTCTGCCTCTCGAGTTCAAGCGATTATCTTGCCTCAGCCTCCTGAATAGCTGGGACTACAGGCGCACGCCACCACGCCCAGCTAATTTTTGTATTTTGTTTAGTAGAGATGGGGTTTCACCATGTTGGCCAGGATGGTCTCCATCTCAACCTCATGATCCACCTGCCTCGGCCTCCCAAAGTGCTGGGATTACAGGCTTGAGCCACTGTGCCCGGCCAAATAAAAATTTAAGTGGTACTCTTAGTAATATTCTATTACTTAGTATCTTTCATTGTACAATAGGTTTGTCACACACTAATTCTTGGCTTTTTTAAAACAGCACACTGACAAGAAATGCTCATGATGGAATTGACACGGTGACCTCCATTTTATTTAGCAAAATATCTGATGCTTGTGCTTCAAGCCAATATAGTTTCTGTTCTACCTTCCTAACTCCTCTTTATAAGCATATTCATTCATTATGAAAATTGTATTTAGTAGCTCAAGAGCTCTTATGCTAAGAAAATATGAGAACTTGCTGGTAATATGCCAGTTACTGTTGTGTAGAAGAATAAATGGCTCGTCCTGCAGCTGCTCTGCATGTGGAACCTTCATTGACTTCAATTCTCAGTTAACTCATTTGGTCTTTATCTTCAGGCCTAAATTGGCAGTTGATTGAAGATAGAAAAAAAATTGAATATAACAGAGAGAAAATGTTTTAGTTTCCTAGGGGTACTGCAGCACATTACTATAAACTGAGTGCCTTAAAACAACAGAAAATTATTCTTACACAGTTCTGGAGGCTAGAAGTTTGAAGTAAAGGTGTTAACAGGGCCATAGGGGAGGCTCTTCTCTGAAGGCTCTAGGGGAGGAATCTTTCTTTGCCTCCTGTAGATTTGGTGATTGTGGCAGTTCTTGTTGTTCCTTGACTTAAATTGTGCATTTTAATCTCTGCCTCTGTCTTCACATGGCCTTCTCCTAGGTCTCTGTGTATTCTCCTCTCTGTGGCATTCTCCTGTCTGTGACTGTGTCCAGAGGTCCTTATAAGGTGTCTTAGAGGGGTACCAGTCATTGCATTAGGGGCCACGTTAATCCAGTTTGACTTTAACTAGGATAGTAGCAGGAGGCAGACAGATCCTAAGTAGATGGGTGGGTCCCCAGTGAAACTCCACCTTCAAACCAAAGACAGCTTAAAGCCTGAAGGCCAAGTTACAAGTCTTGGATAAATCTGCATATCAGATTGAGAACTTCTCTTCCTGTTGGCGCACTTTGCTCTGATTGGTCCCCACCCTTCACCTAGTTTATGTATACCTACCCTTTCCTAACTGTTTTTTTACACTGTCATCCCCACCTTTGAGTGGTGCCTTTGTTTTAGTCTTTTTGCATACTCACAAACCACTCAGCTTGCTTGCCCCATTCTGAGCCCATAAAAGCTTCAGACCCAGCCACACTGAAAGAGAAAACAGCCAACTTTGGGTGGGGGACCACCCTCGTGTCCCCTCCATGCTGAAAGCTGTCCTGTTGCTTAATAACACCCTTCCCTGTCCTTCTCACCCCTTGATGGTCATTGTAACCTCATTCTTCTTGGATGCAGGACAAGAATTTGGGAACCACTGAACATGGGCATAAGCTGTAACAAGGGTGAGCTGGGGCAGTCCCATCCCAGTCACAGGCTGAGCTGGTGCACAAGCAAGGCACAGCCCAGTGGGCTGAGTGGGCAGGATGTCTCCTGCGGCAGGCCTGGGGTCACGTGAGGCCTCAGTGACGGCGTCACCAGCTGGAGGTGGTCTAGCTGGCCAAAGTCACCAAGAAAAATTCTGTGTCAACTGTGTTATACCTGGGAAGATCCTGTTTCCAAGTAAAGTCACATTTCTAAGTACTGAGGGTTAAGACTTCAGTACATCTTTTTTTTTGCATAATACAATTCAACCCATAATAGAGGAATATATTTTTGTCTTAAAATATATTTAACTCTCAACTTGTGAAATAATTTGTGAGTGCAGTGTTTTCACAGGGAGTTAACATGAAGGGAATTTAATGAAGAGCAGTGAATAAGAGAAGAAATTACCAAGTTTGGGCCATGTAAATTTCGATGTATAGGAAAAGCCAAACCTCAAATGCTGATCTTTAGTCACCTCTCTTGAAATCCGTAGTGGTTTGGAACCCTCCATTATTTTCCTTACCTGATGACCTCCATTTCTCAACTGGACTCTAGTGTTGTCTATCTATATAGCCTTCCTTTTGGAGACATGTCACTAAAATGTTCATGATCAGAAAGATGAACAAGACCAGAGGAACTGATTTTTGTGACCAGGTTTGTCAGATTGGCCCTTCACTGCTGTAGTGCACACCTCAAAACCGGTATAACGAATGGTAGTCAGAGATTACTCAGATATTTTTCTGGGTCTGCAACCACTGTCAGTTTAAGTACTTCATCTTTCTTCAGAACTCCAATTCCTTACTGGAGTTAGGGTTCCTAATTGAGACGAACTGAATGTATTATACCTAATTTAAGTAGAAAAGATTTATTATAAGATTTTAGAATGTATAAAGAGAACAAAGTTTTACAGGTCCAAAGAATCAAACTTTGATCTGAATGCCCCAGACAATTGAAAAACACAGCTACTCCATGGGGCCATTCTGGCAACAACACTGCAATGGACATGGACAGAATTTTATGTCTCCCCCAAATTCATATGTTGAAATCCTAACCTCCTAATGTGTTGATATTAGGAAGAAGTGCTTTTGAGAAGTTATTAGGTCATGAGGATGGAGCCCTTATGAATGCTGTTAGTTTCTTGAAAAAGGGATCCCAGAGAGCTCTCTTGCCCTCTTCTGCCTTGAGGATACAAGCCTGCAACCCAGAAGAGAGCCCTTACCAGAAGCTGACCACATTGGCACTCTGATCTTGGACTTCCAGCTTGCAGAATTGTGAGAAGTAAGTTTCTGTTGTTTATAAGCCACCCAATTTATGGTACCTTGTTATAGCAGCCTGAACTAAAACGAACACCATTTGCGTCACTTTCCAAATCCTGCCTTTATCATTTAGTAATGATGAACTTTGGCAAGTTAATTAGCTGCTCTGTACCTCTGTTTGATCGTCTGCAAAGTGGAGCAGGTAAGTGTATTAAAGAAGTTGTTGTATTAAATGAGTAATATGCAGGTTCTTATAACTGTCTGAACAAGGGTCTGCAGTGCTTGAACTGCTGTAACAAAGTACAACAAACTGGGTGTCTTAAATAACAGAAATGTGTTGTCTTACAATTCTGGAGGCCAGAAGTCCAAAATCAAAGTTTGCTTTCTTGTGAGGTTCATAAGGGAGAAGCTGTTCCACGTGTCTTTCGTAGCTTCTGGTTTGCCGGCAATCTTGGGAGTTCTTTGGCCTGTGGAAACACTACCGCAGTCTCTGCCTTTGTATTCACATAGCATTCTCCATGTGTGGGTATTGTTGTCCAAGTTTCCTCTTTTTATATTATAAGGATATTAGTCATATTGAATTAGGGGCCTCATCTAAACTAATTACATCTGGAACAACCCTGTGTTTAAATAAGGTCAACATTTTGAGGTACTGGAAATTAAGACTTCCAACATACGAATTTCAGGGAGACACAATTCAACACATAACACATAGTCATAATAAGTGTTCTTTGAGTGTTTTTTATTACTGTTATTTCTGATGACTTATTGTATTATCACCCTGTATAGTTCTTCTGACATTTTACATGAGTGTATTGCATCTGCATTGTGTGGATTAGAGAGTAAATATTCTGAGTTAACTTTAAGCCCTTAAAATCGGCAAACCTTAGTAATTACCATAAATAATCTTCATGTTATTTGTTCATAGTAAGGACTCTTCTGACTGTGGATATGTGATGCTCATAATACCTATATAAAATTTCTTATGTTTTTTTTGGTAAAATTGAGATGTAGAATAAAAATTAAATGTGGCTAGAAGTTATGGTATCCTGTATATGAAGATTCTGTGGTCATCAATGTTTATATGATGGGAACTCTTCATAGGAAAGTAGGATATAAACAGATGCATATCTTCCATATCTTCATTTTTTTTTTGAGATGGAGTCTCGCCATTACATCATTGCTTGTAAGTGCTTTATGCTATATTAATAAGATCCCTTATAGACCTTATTTTTGAAGGAGTAAGCAATGGGCTTCTATAAGTGGATTTATATGGGTTTTGTTTCTTTTAGTATTGCATCTAAACCACTATGATGTGTAGTCACTGTGTTTTTCTAAGTGTGTTTCATAGGTTTTAGTCTTACTGGATCTTTTGAGAAATCTGAAGGGAAAAAAGTGGGGAGATGGATGGTATACTGTGGCCAAATAGATGTGGGAAATATTATATGCCTCTTTTGGAAGTTCACTGTGTACAATAATGGTTTTGAGGAGTACTGTGGTAAAGTACCTGCTTTGTTTTGTGTTTACCCTGGGATTCCCTCAAGTTATCATAACACCTATTAATATATTGCAAAGTCAGTGTCCACTAAGCTTTTAATTTGTTGGATTGCCTGGACCTGAGTGAAGCAGACCCTCTAGTATCCATAATTAAGAAGTATATGATCATTTTTAGCTGTTTGGGAACAAAACATTTTAATGTATATAAGGGTATTATTCAGGATTTTGGATAGGGGACAGCCTGGTTTATAATTCTGTTTTCTAGTCTGTCGAAAAGTCCTAGTCTGTCTGTTTCCATCTTTATACAGTACATAGTATATAGGCATTTAATGGCTGTTTAAAATAGAAAATCAAAGTCAGGAAGATCCTTCTTGATGTCTATCATAGGTATAGTGAAGAGGGAAAATGCCTTTTTCAGGGGTTGAATAAACCCCGTAGCTCTGTTTCATGCATTTCTTTTGCAGTTTTTTTTTTTCTTTCAAAAAAATAAAAAAAACAGTTTTAATGAGGTATAATTGGTATCAATAACCTGCATTTGTTTAAAGTATGTAACTTGATATATTTTTACATGTTTATAGGCTTGAGAAAGCCTCAACATAATCAAGATAATAAGCATATTTATCACTCCCAAAAGTTTCCATATGAAACTTCCCTTCCACCCTTCTCTGAAAACCCCTCCAGTCCCCAGGGAACCACCAGCCTACATTTTTAATTTATTTTTTATCTGGAGACAGAGTCTCACTCTGTTGCCAGGCTGGAATGCAGCGTCACGATCTCAGCTCACTGCAACCTCTACCTCCCAGTTCAAGTGATTCTCGCACCTCAGCCTCCGAGTAGCAGGTATTACAGGCATGCACCATCATGCCTGGCTAATTTTTTTGTATTTAGTAGAGATGGGGTTTCATGGTGTAGCCCAGGCTGGTCTCAAACTCCTGAGCTTAGGCAGTCCACCAGCCTCAGCCTCCAAAAGTGCCAGGATTACAGGCATGAGCCACCATGCTTGGTCTTACATTCTACCTTGCATTTTCTAGAATTTTTTTGGCTATCTGTGTCATCTGTTCATTGCTTTTCTGCATTTTTTCATTATTTTTATATTTTTACCTCATTTGTTGACTTATTAGCTATAAACTCTTATTTTTGTTTGTTGTTAAACGGCTCATAGTAAACATCTCTAAATCATCAATATGTATCTTCCTTGCATTCCAAGAAGAAATTCCTCATGGTCATGGCATATTATTCTTTTAATTGCAAGATTCTCTTTGCTAATGTTTTCTTGACATTTTTGCATCTCTGCTCTTGAAGGAAATTTTTTTTAAATTGTACTTTAGGTTCTGGGGTACATGTACAGATCACGCAGGATTGTTGCATAGGTACATACATGGCAAGGTGGTTTGCTGCCTCCATCCCCCCATCACCTATATGTGGCATTTCTCCCCATGTTATCCCTCCCCAACCTCCCCACTCTCCGCTGTCCCTCCCCTAGCCACCCCACCAACAGACCCCAGTGTGTGATGCTCCCCCACCGTGTCCATGTGTTCTCACTGTTCAACACTGCCTATGAGTCAGAACATGTAGTGTTTGATTTTCTCTTCTTGTTCTTGTGTCAGTTTGCTGATGGTTTCCAGATCCATCCATGTCCCTACAAAGGACACGAACTCATCCTCAGTGGTGTATATGTGCCACATTTTCCCTCTCCAATCTATCGTTGATGGGCATTTGGGTTGGTTCCAAGTCTTTGCTATTGTAAACAGTGCTGCAGTGAACATTCGTGTGCATGTGTATTTGTAATAGAACGATTTATAATCCTTTGGATATATACCCAGTAATGGGATTGCTGTGTCAAATGGGATTTCTATTTCTAGG
>CAUYLG010011785.1:0-10775 GCA_963573385.1 Cacajao melanocephalus | reverse complement strand
GGGGAGTTGGGGAGAGATAGCATGGGGAGGAATGCCAGATATAGGTGATGGGGAGGAAGGCAGCAAATCACACTGCCATGTGTGTACCTATGCAACAATCTTGCATGTTCTTCACATGTACCCCAAAACCTAAAATGCAATAAAAACAAAAATTAAAATTAAAATTAAAAAGGCAATACCTCAGTTTGAAATTTTTTGATAAATTTTTAACCTTCTAAATCTTTATCACTTTAATTTCTCAAAAAAAATCCAACATGCTTTGTTTTTCTCAACAGAGCACAAGTATATTTATGTATACCCTAATTTATCTCACTAATTTCACAACTTTGTGCAGAGCTGACATTTTCTGATGGTCTGATTCCGATGTAGAAATCTCTTGAATATAAATCCTTGCATTAGTATCAGGAAAAACTTTCTAGAACATAGTGTCTCTTAGGCTGAATGTCATCATAAGGCTTGCCTTTGATTACTTCTCTCTGTAAGGCAATCCTTTAAATGTATCTTCTACTCTGTTATAAATAATACCAGTTAACCTGGGCTTCACTCTCTACCAGAATTGTGAGCACTCATGTTGGTTCTATTGACAGTTGTGATAAATTGTTATTCATCTGCATAGGTTTTTACACAATAAAATTGTGATTAATAGAAAGAATAGCTGAGATTGCTAGCTGGACATAAATTAACAATTAAAGGCCGAAGAACTGAACAAGGAACTGACATAGCAAGGCATTGGAATGAAAATAAAGGCTTTGTTAATATTTACTTTACCAAGTTATTAGAATTACTTTGCACCTTCAAATGTGTTTTTTTCCCAAATATTAGAATGAGAAAGTTATTTATATATATATATATATATATAATATATCTTGATTTAGTGTTTTTTAATAGTCTTTTTGCATTCATTGAATGTTTACTCTGTACCAGATTCTGTTCTATGTGATGTGTGTATATGTATCTGTTAGATAACCAAATCTTCACTTTTATCCTATGAATTTGACACTGCTACTATTTCTAATTTATAGCTAAAAATTCTGAGGAGCAACGTGAGATCTCATAGCCAGCAAGTACTGGAGTTAAGTTCTAAATCCATATATCAGTATGCCAGGCTGCAAAACAGAATTTAGCAAAGGAAGTTCTTATATATTAAAGAACTTCTAACTATAAAGCATTTTAATAATTCTTCATATGCAGCATGACTAATAAAAGTTGAAGGCTTTTCTTGACAAAAATTCCTAAGGAAGATGAGAACAGAACTTCCTGTTTAACTAATCCCAAAACAGTTTATGAAACCATAGTAACAGAATAATAGATTAGCTGAGCACTATAATTGGGCAGGGAGGGGGAGATTTGCACATTTAAAATGTAATTTAGGGAAGTACTCAGAATTTATAGTATTAAATGAAGAGTAATATTTCAATGTTAAATATTTCAAGATCTCTAATTTATATTCAATTCAAAAGAAATTACTTTCAAGATTAATTTCACTAGCAAAGTGATAGCTCCTTTTTTCATTATTAAACATGTAATAATAATACTGCACTTGAGTCTTTTATTCACTTAACAAATATTTATTGATTCCTACTATATGTCAATCACTCTTCAAAATCATTTTGTTTTGCCTGTGAACAAGACAGAAAATATTCCTGCACCAATGGATTTTCAGATTACCTAGGATGCAGTCCAAAAGAAAAGCAAATAAAGAGGAGAGAGAATTATCAATGAGGATGCTATAGTAATTGCTAAGTTTTGTTAGGTATTTATTATATGACAGACATTTTTCTATTTACATCTGTTACTCTAGTTGGATTTCACAATCACACTGTCAGGTAAGAAATATTTTCATTAATATTTTTCAGATGAGTAAACTGAGGCATAAACATCTCATGGTGGTGTTCAATCCAGGCTGTTTTTTTAATTAATGGACTTCATTTGCTTAGATTTAGTTTCACGGAAAATTGAGCATATAGTACAGATGGTTCCCACATACTCTCTCTCTTTTTTATTCACCATTTCCCCTATTGTTTACATCTTGCATTACTGCAACCCATTTGACATAATTGAAATAGTATTAAGACATTATTAACTATAGAATATTAACTAAAGTCCACCACACATTACCTTCGAGATCTGTCTTTGCATTTTACAGTTTTGTGTGTTTTTGCAAATGTAGTATACAAGGTCATATATGTACTGTGAAAATATCATAAACTAATTTCACTTCCCTAAATATTCCCTGTGCTCCGTCTATTCATTTCTCCACCCTCCCTCTTGAAACCGATGATCTTTTTACTACCTCTATAATTTTGTCTTTTCCTTTTCCAAAATGTCATAAGGGTGAAATCATATAGTGTGTCGCCTTGAAAGACTGGCTTCTTCCACCAAATAATATGCATTTAATGTTCCTTCATGTCTTTACATGGCTCGATAGCTCACTCTTTATCCCTGAATAATAACTCATTATACAGATGTATCACCATTTGTTTACCCATTCATCTGTTGAAGGACATGTTGATTGCTTCCAGCTTTTGTCAGTTATGGATAGGCTGCTATAAACATTCATGTGTAGGTTTTTACCAAAATATTTGGAAAAACTCCAGGAAGCACAATTGCTAGATTATATAAGTACACTAGGTTTCATTATGAAAGAAACTTCCAAAGTGTCATGTAAAGTGACTGTATCATTTTGCATTCCCACTAGCAATAAATGAGAGTTCCTGTTCTTCTATATTTTTGAAACATTTGGTGTTGTCATGTTGGAAAAAGGGTATTTTAGCCATTCTAAAAGGGATGTCATCAGTTTAATTTGCAATACCTTAATAACCTATGATGTTGAACATCTTTTAATATGATTATCTGTTATTCGTATCTTGTCTTTGGTGAGTTGCCTATTCAGATCTTCTTCCCACTGTTTAATGGAGTTTTTGTTTTCCAATTTGTTTCATGTAGACGAAATTGTATTTTATGTTACACTGCCTTGTAGAATGCTATATAGACGATGGAATAGGCTAAGGAATAGAAATAATTTGATATACAAACATATCTGTCTTTAATTTTACATAGAAATGTTATGAAAGCCCTTTCTGAGGAGAAAAAGCCTTACTTGATAGTTTTTTAGTAGAGGGAGGGTCTTGCTCTGTTTCCCAGATTGGAGTACAGTGACACAACCATAGCTCATTGAAGCCTTGAACTCGTAGGCTCAACCAATCCTGTAGAGTAACTAGGAATATAGGCAAGAGCCATGACAACCATCCAGGAGAAATACTTGAATGAAAATTTGAATAATAAGAAAATCTAGATAAATAAATTCTCGGGTGTCGGAGGATTTTCATTAAACACAATAAGTTATAGTTTCTTGAGTTATGAAATAAAGATAACTTTGTTAAGATTTACTCAATATTTGCTTATATCAACTAAATCCACAGAATCAATAATTAATTATCTTTAAATGGAACATCTAATATGTGGACTGTTTGCAATCTTTTTCTTCAGTGCTAGCATGTGGAACTGATATCATGGTAGATATATAGCTGGTATAATATAAAAATGATTTTTAGCATCTTTTTATTTTCAAATAAGTATTTGAATATATTTCAATGAAAAACTAAATGTTTTTAAAAATGATTGTATAAAGACTTTTTGCAATTCATGCTTAATTTGTGTAAGTACTCCATCATGTGTTTTGTTTAGCATTTTAGTTGCAAGCATAAAATAATTTCACTTCCCTAAATATTCCCTGTGCTCCAAGACTGAGTAAGCAGAAATGGATTGACAGATATTGGATAGATGGCAGACATTTCAGAAGGACAAGAAAATCTGACACAGAAGCTATGTGGCCTGGAATACTCCATATAAAACCTACCACGTTGCTGGAATTCTGAAGTACTGCAATCATGGGGGTGACATTGTGCATAGGGAACTGGCATTGGAATTCTCATCAATGTTTCTCCTTGAAATAGGTTGCAGTTGCTGCACCTGCTACTGTGTAAGTTTGTTTTTCTTTCTGGTCTTTATATCTTGCTTTGTATCACTAGCTCTATATTGAGAACGTAGGTATTTTTGACCGGCAAAGTCAAGGTCATGTCTCCACACTCTAGCTGCTACAAGGGAAGCTCAGGAAATGAGTCAATGAATTGGTGTTTTAAGCTTTTTAAGTATGGTATAAATGAAGACAAGGTAACTTACTCTTCAAACTTTGAAAGTTCAAATGTCAAGTGGCCAAAATGAATACAGTTTTACATAGTATGCCATAATTCAGAACACAGATTTTCCTAAAGAGTGTATTATTCTTTATATTCTCTTCTACTGTGGTGCAATCTTGGAATTTTTGTTGGTATAGATACAAAATATTAACAATTTTTTTTACCAGGTATCTTCCCCTTTGTAATGTTGTATTCTAGCTCTCCCATCAAGAATCTATTTATTTGTGAATCTGGGCTTGGCCATCTCATTTGCTTTGTACAATAGAATCTTAGAAAATGTTAAGTAGAGGCTTGAAAACTGCCTGTGCATTAGAGCTTGCTCTTTTGATAATCTTGGAAATCTCGTATTAAGCATAATATGAAATCTTGGTGAACCACCATAACAGCAGCATATATCCCAATTATCTTGTTGACTACTATATAGTGGAAATGCATTAATGAGACTAGATAGAGCAGCTGAAGATGAAAAACTAACCCAAATTGTTCAACTATAGAAATGAGAAATAAGTAGAGTATTTGTTATTCCAACCCACCAAATTTTAGGGTGGTTTGTTCTTAGTAAATGCTATCTAATACAGTTAGTGTTTACTCCTTTTCATATATCACTGAGTAGATTTTTCCCCACTTTCAAGTTGATACTCATCAGATACATTGAAGGAAAATAGCTAAAACTTAACTGATTATTATTTGAAGGTATATACATGGCATATATTAAATATGGTTCATATACCAGCTTCATAAAAGACCATGTATTTATTTCTACAATACAAGATATTTAAACTTTTTCAGATTTTTTAAAACACCATAGCATCTTTGCATGCTTTACAATTTTCAACATAGATGGCGGTGTAAAAATCCTTTTTTTTTGCTTTGTTACAAATATATCAGTTTCAGAAGTCAAAGTTGGTTATACTAAAAAGAAAATAAGTGACATTTCAGATAAGAAAAAAGTTGATTATTCCTAACTACAGAAATAAAAAAAACGGCATGGACCCTAACAATAGACAGATCAGTCATTGAAAGCTTTCCTAGCATTTAATGACTGTAGGGATATCAGTAGATATGGCTCCATCTGGTACACTTTCACTAGGGAAAAGTGCTCCACTTATTTGCTTTCAAAAATAAAAAACACTTTAAATTCTAATAATGTGGTAGTTTTGATAGTGTCTGTGAAATATTCCAGTGAATAAGTTTCTAAACTAAACTTATACATGAATTTTAAATGACTTGTTCTATTTTATTGTCAAGGAAGGCTTCCTCAAAGACTTTCCTCCAAATTATACGTATTAATTGATGACTATTATTTATTATGCCAAACTTCCAGTCAATTATTATTTATAGAAATGTTTTTCTTAAGATGAAAAAGAATATAAATGCATTCTGTACTTGCTGTGTTTCAATGATAAAAACTAATTATTAATAAGCAAATTTTTGTGACTTTGTTTCTAGCATATTATTGATCTTGTATCATCATATTTGATTGTATTTATAGTCTTTCAATTAAGTTATCTTGCAGTATTTAATTTTAAATGGATTATCAAAATTTGTTTAGCATCTATAGGCTGTAAAAATATATCAATATGCTTAACCAAAAGTAAGTTTTGTAGTAAATTCGAGTCAACAACCGTTTTTAAAGACATAGCATGTGTAGGCTGATGTATAACTGTGCAAATTAAAAGAATACTGTATATTAACACAATGGATCCAGTTTCAGTTTTCTGCATATAGCCAGCCAGTTTTCCCAACACCATTTATTAAATAGGAAATCCTTTCCCCATTGCTTGTTTAGTTCATGTCCTTTGCAGGGACATGGATGAAGCTGAAAACCATCATTCTCAGCAAACTGACACAAGAACAGAAAACCAAACACAGCATGTTATCACTTATAAGTGGGAGTTGAACAATGAAAACACATGGGCACAGGGAGGGGAACATTACACACAGGAACCTGTTCCCGAGTAGGGGGCTAGGGGAGGGATAGCATTAGAAGAAATACCTAATGTAGATAATGGGTTGATGGGTGCAGCAAACCACTGTGGCACATGTATACCTACGTAACAAACCCGAACATTCTGCACATGTATCTCAGAACTTAAAGTATAATAACAAAATCCTTAAAATTAAATAAATAAATAAATAAATAAATAAAGTAAATTAAAAAAAGACAATAGAATCAAGAAGAGTAGGAATTTAGATTATTGCCAAGGACAAATAATATAATAGTACAATTTGAAATATTTCATCAGAAGACATTATTTCTGCTTCTCTATCTAATAGTACAAGAATAGAAAGTAAATAGAACCTAAACTAGGAGAGACAAACTAAGGAAGATTTACCCAAGAAATGTAGCAATGATAAATAAATTGTCAGGAAGAAGTGAACACTAATGGCCAGGACCTCAAAAGATAATAATCACTATATTTGTAAATCAAAATACACTATTTATAACTAAAACAGTAATTTATTATTTTATCCATTTAGAATAGTAACCATTTTACTATATTATCAAATATAACTTTATTAATATTTAATATTTAGTATCAATTATTTCTGTTGGAGTTTAAATCTAGTCCTGAGTTTCACTTTCAACTTCAGTCCTATCACCTTGTTATTTTAAATAATTTATTACATGAATGCTGACAACATAGCCCTTCGTGTACGTGAAGATGTAAATGATATATCTCCTTTAAGACTTTCCAAGTTAATTTTACCTCTAAACTTTGATGTTCTGAAAACATTGTCTTTGACATTCTTGAAATCTATAGTGTTGACACTACTTTGTATGATTGTATAAGTTAGGATGACTCACAGAAAATGAAAAGTAATTTAATTTCTGATATTTACAAACTATGACCTGGTCAACATGATAATGTATCATGTGCTAAGTGGATTAGTGACCAGTAATATCCTAAGGGATTTGTATTTCTATTTCCACAGGTGAAAAAATTGCCATCCAGAATCATCAACATACTTATCAAGTAGAGGATCTGAAGCTACAATTCACATCTTTGATCAAGTTCATTTCTTTTTCTAATAAGACCATATAGCTTTCTACAGAATAGAATTTATCTGTATATTACCTTAAAATTTCTCATTTCAATGGACCACTGAATTCAAAAATTGAAATATGGGTTGTTAATGGAGAAGTCATATAAAAGTTATTCTGATGATTTATGGTCAATCTTAAGCAATTTGAAGCTTAAAATGTGCCCCAAAGATAACGAGCTTTTCTAATTGTAAACGGGCTCCTGGGTAAGGTAGGCAGGGCTAAAGTATGCATTAAAACAAAATGAAACAAAGTATGGTAAATGAAGTTGTTGGGCCCAGTTAATGCATAATACAGTAAAACATGATTTCCTATTAAACAAACCAGACAGGAATAGGAAAAGAAATTAAATATAATAAATTTATTTAGAGAGTTGCAGAATCTTAACTTCAAAACTTTGAAAACATTAAATCAACCCCAGATAATTAATACATTATTCAAATTTAATGACCATTATGCATTAGAGATATGTAATAGCACTCAGACTATACTAATATGAAAGAGCTCCCAGGAGTGAAAAAACGTAAAGAAAAATGTTTACGTTTTACTATTAGTACATAATAGTTTTCAATGGCTTCTTCATAGCTAACTAGATATTAGAAAATTATCTAAGGTGCCTCAGATCTTAGCACAAAATTTATGCTTTTTGCCTTTTATGTATGCCACCAAAAACCTATAATGTTCATATTTCTCTGGGAACTCTGTTGCCGTCACCAGAATATCATTGTATAAGATACTCAATTTGCATATTAACAGGAAATTAATTTTTAACCAAACTGTAAGCAACCTCAAGCTACCATTAAAAAGCATTTGAACTTCTAGTATTAGATTAAATTAAAAAATATTAAAAACTAGGTTGCTGAAGCCAAAATATAGCAAAATTCTGCAGTGTTTCCTGGGATTTATCAAAACTTTAAAAAGTTATTGCTTTAGTATAGCAATGGTAGTTCTTAACACAAATAATAAATTAACCAGCATATCTCATTTTTGAAAAACCTGTATGCATGCTTTCATTGTACAAAACACCTAGAACAGACAAGGTTTCCCTTGGGAATTTTCATATAAAAGTTAATTTATTTTAATATCAAGAATGATTTATTACCACCAGCAAAAAAGCTACAGTCAGCCCTCCATTTTGATGGCTTCTTCATCAGGGGATTCAACCAACTGCAGATCTAAAATTTGCAGAACAAAAAAATAGATGGTTGTACGTATTGAACATATTCAAATTTATAAATTCCTAAGAAATGTGGCACCATCATAATTTACATAATATTTATGTGGTATTAGGTATTATAAGCAATCTAGAGATAATTTACAGTATATAAGAGGATTTACTTAGGTTATATGCAAATATTAAACCATTTTATATAAGATAATTGAGTATATGTGAACTTTGGTATCCAATGGTGGGGTTTTAGAACAAATCCCCCACTGATACCCAGTGAAATTAGATGACTGAAATTAGCTTTGAGGCATCTTTCTCGTTCATTCAAATTAT
The DNA here is from genome assembly GCA_963573385.1 of Cacajao melanocephalus. Classification (NCBI taxonomy): domain Eukaryota; kingdom Metazoa; phylum Chordata; class Mammalia; order Primates; family Pitheciidae; genus Cacajao; species Cacajao melanocephalus. The sequence continues at coordinate 2,029 of CAUYLG010011785.1, read as the reverse complement.
GATATATAATAACATTTCATAACAGCAATATGACTAATTTTCCAGGTAAGCACAAAATGTGTCTGGAGGGTATTGGTAAGTACTTATAACCACCAAACTAAGACCCAAGAATGATAAAAATTTACCACTTGGATTCCCAAAAGTAATCTTCAAGGTTCGTGTCAAGGACCCAATTGTTATAAAGTAATTTCTCCAACACTTTATATTTTTGAAAGAATCGAGATAAATTCAGTTCACTAAAATTCAACTTGAGCCTATTTAATTTCCTATATTTGGTTATATTAACAACATGATTTTGTTTGGGTTTGGAGGTTATGCTTGAACAAGACTCAAGTTAATCATTTGGGTACTTAAATGTTCTTAACTCAAAGATTTCTTCTGACAGTCATTTCAAGAACAGCTTTATATTCTTCAATTCATCTATTCCACAGGAAATAAACACAAAGGAATTTTATTCTGCTCACATTTTTCTGCCTTGTCACCAAAATGCATTGCTTAGGGGCAATTTTCATGTACAAAAGGCCTATATGCTACATGGATTTAAACACCTATATTTCTCAGCTAAAGGTCAAAGGGTGTTAATCACAGCCCCATAATTGTTCTCAGCCTTCATTAACAGACACCATATTAAACTGATGGAAAGCCCTGCTTAATCAGGCTTTGCTAAAATTACTCAGGTAGATTATCAAGATGAAAGAGCAGGGAAGCTAGAAATGGCCCTGAGGGAGAATGTGCTCTGAAAGTATTTATCTTCCTTCTGACACCAAAACCTATGTAGCAATGAGAGATCTTTGTAAAGTAAAAGTTCAGAGTTACTATTAGATTTTATTTTTAAGCATGAGAGTTTGGTGATTTCAATTATAAATGAAAGCACAACTTGTTGCAGGATGATTTCAGCAAGGATGCTCCATTTCTTCGTATATAGTTATAATCTTGCTTTCCAGTACTTGAAATGTCTAAAGCCATTTGGATTTATGTAGGCCACTTCTATTTGTTATTTGTTCCTTAACAAGCAGATATGTAAAATATACCAGAGTGTGTATACACACACACACACACACACACACACACATTGCACATATACACACACCTACATTTGATTTCTATCAAAAAGTTTTGATCAAGGAAAATATATATGTGTGCATGTTTCCATTAATATATACATTGTGAAATTACTGTAAGAATTAGTATTTATTGAATTCAATTAAAGATTATTTTCATTATGACACTATAAAAGACACTATGCTAAATCCTAAGAAGCTATGAAAACATATTAAAACACTTCTCTTAAGTTGGTTACTTTTTGAACAGACATACACATGTAGTATAAAAGCAGGCAGAATGGGATACATTAATGATATAAAATTTTACAAGAATTTGGAGAAATAAATAGTTAATTTTGGCTGAGAAGCCATAAACTATTTAATAATTCTTCATGAAGAAACAATTTTTAAGTCTAATCTTTAAAAATGAGTCTTAATAAATCATACTGATGGCATTGGGCAGCACTATTTCTTTATTAAAATATTAGCTTGTAGGAAGATATTTGATAGCAGGCATATGTAATTAGAAGTATGTGACAGTTATTTGCAAACCACCAGGGCAGAGGAGAAGTTCAATATACCAGAAACAGAGATCAATGTAAAAACCAATAAAAAGGTGGGATGGTAGAATAATTGGAATGATGAGAGTAGGCATTGAGTAATTCAAATGTAAGTATTTTATCATGAGGTTGTTAGGATACATTGAAATATTTTAAGAAAATATTTTAAGGAACATATACAATGGCATAATTTTCTTTTTAAAAGTGTATTTGATGGAAGGAGGTGAAAGTGAAAACTAGAAGATGAGTTTGAATGTGATTGCTGAATTCCATTGAAAAATAAAGGAGGAGAGAGATCCAAGATGGCCGATTAACAACAGCTCAGGATTGTAGCTCCCAGTGAAAGCACAGAGAGCGAGTGGACGCCGCACTTTCAGACGAATTTTTGTTGCCCACAGACTAGGAGATTCCCGGCGGAGGAGCCAC
>CAUYLG010011784.1:0-64038 GCA_963573385.1 Cacajao melanocephalus | reverse complement strand
TGACTGCAAGGGAATAGAGAGAGATGGAGTTTAGGAGGGGAAGACAGGCTTCCACGAAGGGGGTGTTCATGGAAGGGGACTCCAGAGGGAAAATCCAGGAGAGAGAAAGACGGCTTCCACGAAGGGAGTGTTCGTGGAAGCGGATCCAAACATGGAGTCCGAAGGGGTGTGGAAGAAGGGGACTTTTAACCTGGGAGGAACCCTCACCTTCTCTAAGTCCCCAGGCCAATGAAAGGAGTTCCTTAGAGCTTCTGCTGGAGTGATTGACTCTTAGTTTCTTCCGGTGCCCATGAAATTCAAACATAAACCTTATATCTCCCAGATGGAGAGAGATGGGAAGGGGTCATGACACTAGGAAGATCTTGCCCTTAAAACTACGCCCCCCTGTGGACCTGGAAAGAGAACACATTCCCTCATTTCCCCCCTCTGAACAAGAAAGCCCAACTTCTGTTGGAATTACCGACATCAATCCTCCTTAACTGCTTCCTACTGAAATGGGTCATAGAAGGGGCCCTACAGTTGGGGTTTCCTCCAGAGGGGAGCCTTTCAGAGCTGCAGGTTGATCTAGAGGTCTACAATAGAGCCCACGAGCCAAGGACATCTAGGGTTCCAGTAGCAGGATCGTTACCTTATGGTTCTATAAGAAACAAATGTGACAAGGTGGTTCAAGATGAAAAGCCCAGAGGCCAAATATAGAATAGTTATAAACAAGCCTAGGAGAGAACAGAGCCAGGTTCTTGAAGGTCTTTATCCCTGTGTTTGATTGATTCCTGAGTTCTATGTTTAAAACACTTAACTGGTTTACAAAATAGCAGCATTTTTCCTAGGAAGAGACAGGTTCCCTTCCCACTATGAAAAGGATAATCGGAGTTTGAGAGACAGCAAAGTTGAGGGTTATAGTCCTGTTAATGCCAAGATATAAATTAGACTTATGAGTGGTTACTTCCCTGAGGATCCTGTTGGAAAAGCAGATGTAGATCTTCTAAGGGCTTGCAGGAATATGAAGGGTTGTCTCCTGGAACTTCAGGCTATGCAGTGGCGGGTCTATGACTTTCCTCAAGACGTATCCAAGGCTTCGGCAGAATGTGATGAATCCATGAGTCTATTTCCAGTACCTTAACTGCCGTTGGAGTGGACAGAATGACTGAAAATGGTCCTTCCCAGGATGAGTCTAGAGAGGGAGAGTCTGAGGGGAGAGATTTAACAAGCACCAAGTCTCCAGGGTGGGAGAGAAATACTGAGAAGGCCATGCGGTGTCCAGGAGATTAACTTCCTGGACCTCTATGGGTCAGCTTTACCTGGGGCTCTGTGAGGGTGACAGCTCATGCTGGCACTTGCTCCAGGAATCCTCAGTCCTGCCATTGGGTCATCTGGTCAGACACCTCAGGCCCTGGGAACCTCCATCCCCTGGGACAGTGTGCTTTCCAGTGATTTCCTTGGCACAGTGGGCATGGACAAGATGGTGGTCCATTCCTTTAGGGACAATTTCTTATAAAATGACCCTTCAGACCGCACTGGTAACAAGTTCTGCCAGACTGGTGGCTAACCCAAGTCTTTCCCTCATTTGAGCCCCTCGGGTCTGCTTGCCTGAATGCCATGACTAGGGCTGATCTCTCGGGTTTCTTTCAGCCTCTTCCTCCTGGTCTCTAGTATAAAACACCGAGGTTGCCTGGTTCAGCAACGATTCTAGACTCTGTTCTGGTCCCAAAGCCAGCTTTTGGAGCTTCCGCCTGCCTGCTCCTGACTGAGTAACAGACTTGTCCTTTAGTATTAACTGATTCTTAATGGAGTCTGGTGACAGGGGGGTGTACTTTCTTAAAGCCTCCCACAATTGCTCAAGGAAAGCTGTTGGGTTTTCTTCCCTTCCCTTTGGGGGTTAGGTTTTCCATTTGGCAGAGGGTAATTTGGCAGAGAAAAATGAGCTGCTTCCTCCCTAAATACTGTGTTTCAAATTGGTCCCAATTTTCCAGTATATACTGTAATGGGGACTTGAGCTTGGGAATAGAAGTAACCATCTGAAATCGAACACAAGGGATGCCCGCATCCCCTGTTAAAGAAATTACAGCTGCTTCAATCTGAGGCGTCCCCAGGTAAAATGGGTACTAAAATGAAACATCTTTCAGTCAGTACCCTGAAATTTCGTGTGCCCAAGATGCGTGATCCATCTTATCAGAGGGACTTCTATGTACTGTCTTTGAGTCACAGCCTACCAGCATCATAGGATCACTCTCACTGCCTGCATGACCTCCAGTGACTACCATAGTGGCACAGAATGAGACGAGCTCTTGGGTTAGGAAGTCATGTACCAATGAGCCCCAATGAGGCCAGCGAGGCTCAGGAGATGGGTACCAGTATTTCCCAGCAAAAGTCCAATTTACACAGGCCAATTTATAAAACTGCCCCAGAAGGGTAAGCTTCTAGGGAGGGCCATTAGAGCACACAGTTCAAAGAAGACAGGCCACATGGCTGAGGCTGGAACAACACCCTCAGGACCCAGGCCTCCTGTCCCCTAACCCATCTTCCCTTGTAGGAAAATACTTTTAAGGTTGTGAGACCTGCCATTGACTACTTGGGCCTGGAACCGTTTAACTATGATTTTCTAGATGGTAAAGTTCTGCCAGAGAGAGAGCCAATCCTAAGCAAGACAAATTATACATCAAACACAAAGTCCCATAGCCTTCAGCTTCTGGATTTCCCCCAAAAGGCTTCACCAATTCAAGACTGACTCCACCAGAGATTTGAACCAGCAACCTTACGGTTGCAGAACCTACACCATAACCAACTGTGCCAACAGGCCACTTGCACTAAGGAAAGGCAGAAAGCTTTCTTAAGCTATATTTTGAATGAGAATGCTACACCCTGAGACGGTGTGGCCTGCCTAAAAGCTGGGCGCGGCTGACGGCCAGCAGCCGCTTCCTTTCCCTCAGAGCCACACCAGCAGAGGAAAAAAGCTGCTTGCGGCGTCAGTTGAAAAGCCGCGTTTGCAGCTGCTGCTGGGCCGCCTTGAGCTCCCCTACCCCTGCGGCTTTCAGTCGCCATGTTGACCCCGCCAGAACCATTTGCATGCCTGGGCTACTTCCCGAGCTACTGCCCATACAAGGACCCGTGGCCGGCAGGCAAATGCCCTGGGGAGCCTTTTTTACCCTGCTGCCTGGGACTGGGGAATGCCGGAGAGGCCTGTGAGAGCCACACGCCAGGCTGCCGCACTCCCTGGTCCCCCCGCAGGCTCCGGTTTTACCTTGCCCCTCTCCGCTGTTTTCTCCAGCCCACGGCTGCGCACTCGGTTCCGCCCCTGGGGCTGGGCTGTTCCTGGCCGGGCAAGGAGTGCAAGGCCTGGGGGACGTGCTCGCCTGCTCCGCCCCACAGGCTCCCTCAGGTTTGGTCCCAGAGATAATATCTGAAGGATAGAGAAGGAGACGGAAAGCAGAGAGAGAGCTTGAAGGTAAAAAAAAACTGCGCTTTTAACACTGGCTGGTCCGCTCCGCTTAAGATGGGCTGGGTGGTGCCTCCAAGACCCCACTGCTCAGGTTCCCTGCAGCCCTTCCTGGATGCACCGCTCCAGGTGTTCTTAAAGAGACAGGATGGAATGGGGCTGGTTTTGCTCACGATTTTGAAGTCTTCTCTGGCTGTACCTCTTTCCTGGCTGCACCCCTCTTCTGGTGTACCCCTCTTCCGGTGTGCCCCTTTCCTGGCTGGCTCACCAAAATATAATATTGGGGTTCAGGGTACTCTTAGCTCCCCTGAAAGGATGTTTCTCCATGTTCTTGGCCTCCTGCCCTCTCAAGAATGAGAGAAGGGACCACGGTGCAGTGCGCAGTAAATGCCAGACTCAAAAGTGTTTGTAGAAAGTGATTATTTAGAGAGAGAGAAACTGGAGAAGGAGAGAGAAAGAAACAGCTAACTCTCACACTGAGTGAGAGAATCCAGAAAGATGGAATCCAGGAGAGGAAAGCAGCTTCCACACTGACTGCAAGGGAATAGAGAGAGATGGAGTTTAGGAGGGGAAGACAGGCTTCCACGAAGGGGGTGTTCATGGAAGGGGACTCCAGAGGGAAAATCCAGGAGAGAGAAAGACGGCTTCCACGAAGGGAGTGTTCGTGGAAGGGGATCCAAACATGGAGTCCGAAGGAGTGTGGAAGAAGGGGACTTTTAACCTGGGAGGAACTCCCACCTTCTCTAAGTCCCCAGGCCAATGAAAGGAGTTCCTTAGAGCTTCTGCTGGAGTGATTGACTCTTAGTTTCTTCCCGTGCCCATGAAATTCAAACATAAACCTTAAATCTCCCAGATGGAGAGAGATGGGAGGGGGGCATGGGAATAGGAAGATCTTGCTCTTAAAACTACGCCCCCTTGTGGACCTAGAAAGAGAACACATTCCCTCAGTATTTGAAGATTAGATCATGAGGATGAAGACTTTATGAATGGGATTAGGACCCTTGTAAAAGAGGCCACAGAGAATTGTCTTGCCTCTTCCTTCTTGCCAGAAGATGCAGAGAATACGCTTCTAGGCATCAGGAAGCAGGCCCTCACCAGACACAGAATCTCCTAGACCTTGATTTTGGATTTCCCAGCCTCCAGAATTGTGAGGAATAAATTGTTGTTATTTATAAGCTACCCAGTCCATGGGTTATAGAATCCTGAGTAGGCTAAGGCAGTACAGACATTGAAATGAAATAAAATATATTAAGGATTACAATGATAAATTGGTCTACATTAGGAAATATGACCAGAAAACCACATGAATAACTTACCAACAATAGCCACAACAAACTTAGTTATGTATCAAAATGTGTACTTCCTTTTCAAAGTCATAGTACTGGCAAGTCAAACACTTACTAGAAAGATTTTATCTAAAACAGTGACATTGCCTTTAGAACATGTAGAATGTTGGGTATATTAGTTATGTTGTAAAATCATCTTCTAAAGTAGATTTGAAGAAATACGGTTATTAAAATAGATAAGCTGAATAATATAGTTAGGTACAAAATAAAAGTACACTGTTAATGAATGTCTTTTTCCTACATAACATGTAAATAAATTTTGCAGGCAATGTCAAAAGAGAAAATATAAAAATATCTTGAGAAATAGCAGCATTTCTGGAATAAAGGAAAAAAAATATCTGCCATCTAATTATAGGTTACAAAGCATCTCAACTTATATTTTCTCATCTGATTTCCATTACAAGCCAGAAGAATAGATGAAATATGTATTATTATGAACGATTCCTGTCCCCAACATGCAAATGAGAAAATAGAGACTTGGGAAAGTAAAGTGATTCATTCAAGATGGTATAGCATTTGATATGGGAGCAATAAATCTGGGCCTAGATAAAAAAGCCCATGTTCTTCAGCTTCACCACAACCCTTCAGTGAATAGCTCTTCTGAGGACATTCTTTGAGACATGACTTACAATTTCTTTGTTTTATAAAGAAAACAGATACCTCTTATCATCAACCTATAAATCTTGTAATATTAAAACAATTAACTAATGGATGGGAAGAAAAACTGGAAAAATATTTCTACAAAATGTTAACAGTCAAATGGTAGCATTTTTTTCTTCTTAAAACAATAAACATATACTTATTGATAATCAGAAAAAGTTATTTATAAATGATTTTTAAAATAACTAGTTGCTGAGTTCACAATTTGAAGTTTTTTTTTTTTTCCAATAGAGATGGGGTTTCACCATGTTGGCCAGGCTGGTCTTGAACTCCTGACCTCAAGCAATCCACCCACCTTGGCCTCCCAAAGTGCTGGGTGTGAGCCACCACACCTGGCTATTTGAAGTTTCTTTCAAGAAATTTTACCAGCCACTTGGGAGGCTGAGGTAGGAGGATCACTTGAGCCCAGGAGTTTGAGGCTGCAGAGAGCTATGATTGCAACATTGAACTGCAGCCTGGGTAACAGAGGGACAGCCTAGCAAAAGAAAGAAAGAAAGAAGCAAGAAAGCAGAAAGGAGGGAAGGAAGGAAGGGAGGGAGGGAAAAAGGGAGGAAGGGAGGAAGGGAGGGAGGGATGGAGTTTCACCATGTTGACCAGGCTGGTCTTGAGCTCCTGATCCACCTGCCTTGTCCTCCTCAAAGTGCTGGGATTACAGGTGTGAGCCACTGCGCTCAGTGAAAATTTTTAAAAGAAGTATAATTTATACACTAAAGGAGAAGACAATGGGGTTATATAAAATACTCAAAAATCGAAAAGGAAAGAAAGATAAAACAGAAATAAAGAGCAAAGGCAAACTTCAGACCAAGGAAAATTATCATGAATATAAAGGGGCATTACATAATGCTACCGGGGTCTATTCTTCATGAAGATAGTAATTCTAAACATGTATGCATGTAACAAAAAGCATCAAAATGCTAAGTAAAAAACTAATAACAATGAAAGGAGAAATAGACAAAACCATTATTATAGTTGAATACTTCAACAGTCCTCTGTCAGTACTTCATAAATCAAGCAGGCAGGAAATCAGTAATGACACAGATGAACCAAAAAATGCTCTATCAATCAAAATAATCTGACATTTATAGGCGCATTTATCCAACAAACTACAGAACGCACATTCTTCTTGAGTTTACATAGGGCATTCATCAAGACAGAGCACATAAAACACACCTTAACAAATTTAAAATAATAGACATCATACAAAGTATATTCTTGGACCATAATGGAGTTAAGTTGAATGTCAATAACAGAAAGATAGCTAAAAAAAAATCCCTGAATAAACAGCACACTTCTACCTAACAATGGACAAAGAAGAAAAGTTTCAGAGGTCTTTAAATATTGTGAACTAAACAAAAATGAAAATTCGATTTATTATTATATAACACAATCAAAATCCCAAAGAATGTGGCTTCAGCAATTTATTTTGAAAAATTCTTTCAGCAGTTTTAAACAAGCCTCTGCCCTTTCATAAAGAAATAATTCCAGGCCGGGCATGGTGACTCAAGCCTGTAATCTCAGCACTTTGGGAGGCCGAGGTGGGCAGATCAACCAAGGTCAGAGGTTCAGGACCAGCCTGGTCAACATGACAAAACCTCATCTCTACTAAAAAATACAAAAATTAGCTGGGCTTGGTGGTGCATGCCTGTAATCCCAGCTACTTGGGAGGTTGAGGCAGGAGAATCCCTTGAACCCAGAAGTCAGAGGTTGCAGTGAGCCGAGATCACGCTCCAGCCTGGGCAACAGAGTGAGACTCCATCTCAAAAAAAAAAAAAAAAAAAAAGGAATCCCAGTAAAAGAGTTATAAAATCCTTATATTTGAGCAATATAATCTAGCATGCTCTAGCATGCCTTCCAAGATTAACTGGCTGGAAAATGTATACTGTGGTAAATGGACAGCGTAATTTACACAACAGGACACAGTAAGATTTAAAAGTCATTCAATGTTGGCTGGGCACAGTGACTTACACCTGTAATCCCAGCACTTTGGGAGGCCAAGGTGGGTGGATCACAAGGTCAAGAGATCAAGACCATCCTGGCCAACATGGCAAAACCCTGTCTCTACTAAAATACCAAAAAAAAAAAAAAAAAAAAATTAGCTGGGCATGGTGGTGCATGCCTATAGTCCCAGCTACTTGGGAGGCTGAGGCAGGAGAATCGCTTGAACCTGGGAGGCAGAGGTTGTAGTGAGCTGAGATTGCGCCAGTGCACTCCAGCCTGGCAACAGAGTGAGACTCCGTCTCAAAAAAAAAATTATTAAATGTTAAGCAATATTTATGAAAAGCACAACATTGATTGAAATAGTTTAGCCAAAAGCTTTGTTTTTAATAACAGTTTTTTTTTAAAAAGGTCACTCCTAGATTGAGATATTAAAGCCTTTTTGCTATTATGTATTTATTATATTTGTGTATCTTTTATCTTTTCTAAGTGAGTGTTAGGTGCTAGAGTGGGGGAAGAAATACATTAGTTCATCCAAAAATGCCATTAAACCTTTGAAAGACATTCAAAGGAGAAAAAAAAATACTATCTATTCTGGTATCTGTGAGGAATATGTGGTAGAAATATATATATATATATAATAGATCTATCTACAAATCTCTTAAACATCATTTCATTCATATAGAGATATATTATACTAGAGTACGTCTAGTTTTTTTGAAATTACCACTCATGTCATCAATTTTTTTTTTACTACTTATTCCAATCACAGGAACATATTTAGAGTCTGAAACTGAAAGAATTTTTTTATCATATAAGTGTAACATTACTTTCTTTGACTTCAAGTGCTTCTATTTATAAGTTATCTGTTTGTGTCCTCCCTCAAATTCTTATGCTGAAACCTAATCATCAAGGTGATAATATTAGAAGGTGGGGACTTTAGGAGGTAATTAGGCCATGAGGGCAGAGTCCTAATGAATGAGATCACTGCCTTTATAAAAGAGGCACCAGAAAGCTGCCTTGTTCCTTCTACCATGTAAAGATACAGTGAGAAGATGCCATCTATGAACCAGAAAATTGGCCCTCACTAGACACTGAATCTGCTGGCACCTTGGCCTTGGACTTTCTGTCTTCCAGAACTGTGAGAAATAATCTTTTGCTATTTATAAGTTGCCCAGTTTATAGTATTTTGTTATAGGAGCCTGCATGGACTAAGGCAGTCATCCTACCTGTAAGGATAGTGTTTAGTATCACAAATGAAATACTGTATTTTTTATGGATTTCAAGTTATTTGAGTTATTTCTCTGTAAGTATACTGAAGGTGAACTTTTCAAATGGACAAAAATGCTAATGGGCATGGAGAAAATAAAAATCAGGAAGTAAATCAATCATAATACTTTAGTTAGCATTTATCAGACACCTACCAAGTACCAGGCATTACTGGGAACATAGCAGACACTATCTTTTTTTTATTTATTTTTTTTGAGATAGAGTCTGGCTCTGTTGCTTAGGCTGGGGTGCAGTGGTATGATCTCGGCTCACTGAAACATCTGCCTCCTGGGTTCAAGTGATTCTCCTGCCTCAGTCTCCCTCCCGAGTAACTGGGATTACAGGCATGCATCACCATGCTGGGCTAATTTTTGTATTTTTAGTAGAGACAGAGTTTCACCATGTTGGCCAGGCTGGTCTTGAACTCCTGACATCAGGTGATCCGCCGCCCATCTTGGCCTCCCAAAGTGCTGGGATTACAGGTGTGAGCCACCGCTCTTGGCCAGCACCATCTTTTTAAATCCACACATAAGCTAATGAAGTAGGAAATTAAGGCTCAGACAGTTTACACATGTTGTTTAATGTTGCCAAATACCTAGTAAGTGACAGAGTCAGATTTGAACCAGGAGTATCCATTTCCCAAATCTCAGGTTTTTCTATAACACCCAAAAGCATAAAAGGATATCTTTCTGATAACACTGTAGCCCTGGCTGATTTATGGGTATAGCGCCTGCACTAATGTTGAACATTTAGTTAAGAACTTGAATGCTAGAGTCTGGTCTGAGTTTGTGGTACTTACTACATCTGTAATCTTGGGCAAGTCACTTAGGTGTACTCCAGGTTCCTCCTCTGGAAATAGGGTAGCAATATTAGTGACCTCATAAGGTTGTTGTGAAGAGCAAATGTAATTACTGTACATGAAGTCTTGGTACTATTAAATACTTTTTAGCTCTTATTATGTGGATGAGAAAATTGTCCTGTTGAATCTGTAAAATAAGGTCACACCCCTGTGGTTATGCTGTGGTGTCTCTTAAAGGGAAAAGGAATAGTAATTAATAACTATTCTGGGAATTAGAATATCCTGGGCAGAAAGTGAGGCCTTGGAGGTAGACTGCAGATGGGAAAGTCACATTCTTCTCTTTGGGCATCTCTTTCAGACATGGACTCTGGGCATCTGGCTGTCGTTAAGGGCATTCTTGAGAAACAGTGGCTCCTGCCTCATAGAGGCAAGCTGTGTCCCAAGCAAAGACATGCAGCAGCATGGGGGCAGTCATGCTGGGGGCCCCAGGACGGGGTCTTGTGCTGCTGGGTGCAGAGAGCGGCCACATCCTGTGGGCCATTGTGCATTGCATTTTAACTTAGCACTGCCTTTCTTCTGGTAGTCTTAGGACCTTAATCAGAACTGATCTACGATTTCAGTCTAGTCTCAGCTCTGTTATGTGAGATTAAGGAATGTGTCTGTGTTCATCCTGAGGCTGGAGTGGGAAAAGGTGAGAGCAAATACAGTGGTAGCAGTGTAAAGTCAGCAAAATTCTGAAGGAACAGGTGAGTCAGAAATTACTGTGACTGTGTCCTGTTGCCCCTCCGTTTGTTCATGGATTTTCCCTTTATTGCCCAACTTGGAGGAAATCTGTAGGTTTTCTCATACACATCACACTGAAAATTTGATACTATATGGACTTTTTACTAAAACCTGTAGCAGTTAGTTTTAAGCACAACTGAACATGACAAGATGGGTAACAGAACACCCTGTTTTCACTTCCAAATAGCTACTGAAAATATAAATTTTAACATAAAAATATATTTTAATAAAATCGTTGAGGTTAAAAATATTGGTTTAATCATTTCCATTGTTATATATACAAAATTCTTTTCTGCATATATTTGAACTTTATTGAAACTGGTAGCCAAATATGTAAGGCTGGTTTTCAACTACAAGTTTGTTTATGATACTGACAGATACTACTAAAGTTAATCTATGAGCTCTATTTCATTCACTCATTCACTTCTTCAGCAAATACATATGGCCCTCCAGTTATAAACCAGGGATTGTTGTAAGTGTAGGAGTCATAAAGCTGAATGCTGTCCCATGGAAGACATACTCATAATGGGGAAGATGAACGTGTAAATAAACGAAATCACAGTGTGTAAGTGTTAAAATGGGGCAAGATAATGCTTTAAGACATTAAGAGTTCTAATTCTCTAGAATAAATACAAGACTCCAAACATTTAGATTCCTTCAAATAGGAACTGGTTAGATATTGAACATACTCCAAGAGACAAAGGTCCAATATTACAACCTTTAGGGATGATCCTAAAATTATCTCCATTTGATTTATGATGAAGCTGAAGTGTAGAGAAGCTAATTTGTACATGATCACACAACTAGTGAGCAGCAAAACCTGGTTTTTAATCCACTCGTGCTTGACTCCAGAGCCCAGACTCTTGATCGCTGTGCTAGACTAAATGACTGACGTTACCAACCAAGTTGTACACAGTCTGGCTGTGTTATTTGGAAAAAAGATAATTCATTTTGTGCCTCATTTGTAAATTGATCCCTTGTTATAGGACTGTACTGAGAAGTAACTACTGTAGATCTCTTTAAAATTGTAATCTCAGGTACCATTAGTGACAAAATTAAGTGTAAAATAGGTTAAGTACTTTAGGAATATCAGGCATAGTAGGCTGTTTAAGATGGTTCCACTGACCACATTTCTTGGTAACTAGGCCATTCTATAATTCCTTCCTGTAGAGTATGGGCTAGTGCTAGTAACTCACTTCTAATAAATGGAGTATAGCCGAGTGACTCTTGATACAAATAAACAATTGAATAAATAAATTAGGGATAGAGAAAGGTATTCCTGGAAAGAGAATTCAAACTAAAATGTTTAAAAGTGAGAAACAGAGAATCACTGTTAGACAAATACTGTAGTAATAAATGTTGCAGCCAATATCCACTTACAGAGGCTAAATTTGGTGGCCAAAAGTTTAAGGAAAAATAGTCTTTGCTTGTTCTCAAGTAATCTCTTCCAAGTCATACTTTAGAGAGAGAGAGTAATCCTACAGTAGAGAAACCCAGAAAACACAAACTTAACCAAGTGATCAAGGTAAACATAGCCAGTAACGAGACATATTGGCATCATGACACCCTTGATATGATACACTAAGAAGGACACAATATAATTTTTTGTAGTATTCTGGCCAAAAGTGCCCAATCTCATTCTAATAACGAAAAAACATTAGACAAACCCAAATTGAATGACCTTCTGCAAAGCAACTGACCAGTACTCGTCAAAAGTGTCAGGATTATAAAAGACAAAAAAAGTCAGAGGAACTGTTACAGGACAAAGAAGACCAAGGATGAATAAAAAGCAAGTGCAGAGCTTTTTATTCATCCTAGAACTTGGGTAGGATCCTGGAACAGAAAAATGACAAAAGTGGAGAAATTGGTGACAGTCTCTCTGAAGTCTGTAGTTTAGTAAATAACACAGTGACAAGGTTAGATTCCTGTTCTTGACAATTACACTATGACTACCTAAGATGTTAGCATTAGAAGTAGAATTAAGGATATAAGGAACTCTGTGCAATTTGTATGACTTTTCTGTAAGTCTAAAATTAGTTCAAAATACAGAGTTAAAATGTTATGCTGGATAATAAAATCCAACATGTAGTCTTTACAAGAAATAGATCTAAAACTTAAATAAATAGAAAGTTTGAATGTAAAAGGATGAAAAACTGTATGCAACTCAAATAGTAATAAAAAGAAAGCTTGGATGGTATAGCGACAGATTTTTAAGGTTAGAAGCATTACTGGGGTACATGGAATTACTTCATGATGCTAAAAGATTCACTTCACCAGAAAGACATACATTTGTATGCTTTCAAAATTTTTTAGGGAAGAATAACAAGCTACAAGGAGGAATAGATAAATTAAGAATCATAACAGGAGATTTTAAGTTACCTTTCTCTGTAGTTTCTAGATTAATTCAAAAACAAAAACAAAACAAAAAACGGTGAGAATCTAGAACTACTTGAACTACACCATTAACAAATACAGGACACTGCACCTTACATCTGCAGGATACTTATATATTTCAAGCATACGAAACTTTTACAAATAGTGACTGCAGAATGACTATCAGGCAACCCCCCCCCAAATACCAAAGGATTGAAAAGAACACAAAGTGTATTCTTCTCCTACAATGCAGTTACGCTAGAAATAAACAATGAGAGACCAGAAAAAAAAAAACCTTCAGAGGTTTATAAATTTAAAATATTATTTTCAAGAACTCATGAGTAAAGGAAGAATTCAGAATATAAACTAGAAAGCATTTTCAATGAAATGATAAAGACGCTACATATCAAAATTTGTATAGCAAAATCAGAACTTACAGTACTTTTCCTTGGAGGAACAGAAGAAGAAAGCTAAATATTCATTTAAGAAGTTAGTGAAAGAACAGCACAATATAGACAAAGAACATAGAAATAAGGAAATAATACAGATAAAAGCAGACATTAGTCATTTAGAAAACAAATATAATCGGAAGTGCATCAACAGAGCTGGTAATTAGATCTTTTGAAAGATGAATAAAATTGACAACCTCCTGACACTACTAAGAAAGATAAAAGAGAATAGACAAATAGTAATTATTCAGAATACAGAAAAAGATGATCTGTTAGCCAATTCTGAAAACAGTAAGCATAATTAGAGGTTATTATAAATATTAGTAAACCCATAAATTTGAAAATTTTAGAGGAAATGGCCATGTTCTGATAAAAATACAACTTAATATTTCAGAAGTGTGAGGTGGCTCACACTTGTAATCCCAGAGCTTTGGGAAGCTGAGGTGGGAGGATTGCCTGAGGCCAGGGGTTTAAGTCCAGCCTGGGCAACACAGCAAAACCCTGTGTCTACAAAAATATTAATAATTTCAAAAATAAGCCAGGCTTGTGACACATACCTGTAGTCTTAGCTATTTGGGGGGCTGAGGTAGGAGGATTACTTGAGCCCAGGAGGTCAAGGCTGCAGCGAGCTGTGATCAGACTACCTAACTCCAGTCTGGATGACAGAACCAGACCCCATCCCTAAAAATAAATACATACATCCATAAAACAAAAAAGAAATAAGTAAAATATTGAATTAAATCTGTTTTCACAAAGAAAAGTACAGATCTCGACAGTAAGTTCTAGCAAACATTTATGTTAGAAATAATTCTAAAGCAAACTCTTCCAGAGTATAGAGAAAGAAGATGCGCTCTCCAACCCGGGAGACTGCCATAACTTTGACACCAAAACCCCATAACAACAGTATAAGGAAAGAAAGAAAATACATGCCAATTAGATACATCTACAAAAATTTTATAAAAAGTTTATGAAAATAAATCCGTATGTATCCATGTACAAAAATGATGACATATCATGGCCAGTTTGAATTTTTTCTCCGAATGAATACTTGATTTAACAATATACTATCAATTTATAAAATTTGTTATTTTTTACCACATGGACAAAATGAGGGCAAAAAAAATATAAACAATGCAGTACATGCCAAAAGTGTTTGATAAAATTCAACATCTAGCCATAATTAAACAAAAACTCCCAAGAAACTAGAAATATAAGGGAACTTTCTTAATCTCATAAATGGCATCTCATAAAGGAAACTATAGCAACCATCGTATCTAATGATTAAATGTTATAAAGCCTCATTAGGTTCAAGGAGAGAAGGATGTCCATCATTACTGCTGTTACTCACAGCAAATACACAGCACATTGTATTGGAGGTTCTTGCTAGTTTACCAAGGCAAGAAAAAAGGGGATACAAAAGTATAAATTAATCTATCACTATTTGCCAGTAGTATGATAATGTATGTAGAAAAAAGATACATTTCTAGAATTAGAGATTACTAGAAAAATTCTTACTAGCAAAATTGAAGACATGCATCCCCTGAGACCTAGCATTTCTACTTTATGTATCTACCCTTCAGAATTGTAAGGTAAGAAGCACCAAAATACATGTATGAACATGTTCACAACAGCATTATTAATAATATCTTAAAATTGGAAGCACCCAGGTATACATCTACAACAGAATGAGTAAATATAATATATAATAATAATATAATATATAAATAATATAATAATATAAATAATATAATAAATAAATAATATAATATAATATAATAATATAAATAACAATATAATAATATAATATGCAGTGGCATATTATATAGCAAAAAAAAAAAGAAAAGAAAAAGAAAATGAGCTCATGAAAGCTGAAATCTTCAATGTCGATGAGTCTTACATACCTATACCTTTGGCTGAGTGGAAGGAGCCAGGTATACACACACACACACACACACACACACACAGACACACACACACACACAGACACACACACACACACACACAGACTACGTATTCTATGATTCTATTTAGGCAAAACTAGAACATTTTATTTAGGGGATACTTAATCTGAGGCTAAATTATATACAAAAGTGAAGGGGCAAGTAGGTATCTTTGTGTCTTGAGAATGTTTTAGTTTCTAACTTAGGTAGTGGTAATATGACTGTTTATTTCATAATAAATTAATTTGTAAATTCATTTATGCAAAAAAAGAAAGAATATGATATATATTCAGACTTTTTTTGCAAATCATAATTTCCTAGCTCCACAGAATATTTAATGAAGGATATAGTGTGCCTAAGTATTCAATTTTTAAAATAATGAATATTTAAACTTTGCTGAACTTTGATACAGTCTATTTTTTTCATCACAAATGTTGTAGACAGACTTAATAAAATTTGTTGACAATCACAATCTGTTTTATGAAATTTTGCGGAATATGTGGACCAATTTCTTTTATTATAAACATATGGAATGTGAAACTAAAAGTCAAGCTTTTTCTTAATTTACTTCATTCTCAGTAAATGCCTTCAGGCATAAAAGAAGACCTAATGCCTGCAAGCCAGACAGTAATAAAAACATTCAGAAATGTTACTTCTTCAACTGGTCCACTTGATGGCACTAAACTAACATAGAATGTGGGCTAATCCTCCATGGAAGCTTGATGTATTAGTGTGTTTTCATGATTTTAGACCTTGTGAATTCTAAAGGTCTTTTTATTTTTATTTTTTGGCTTAGCACTTTGGATATATTCAGCAGGGGAAAAAGGGGATTAAACATTCTTTAAAAATTAAAGCTTTTAAAAAAATTATGGAAAGATACATTTAAACTCTTTAGGGCAGACAAACTGAGCTTTTCATGTCTTTTTGCCTCTTGCTTCTTCATCTCCAATCATGAACCCTAGGGAAAAAAATCATTTTGGCTCTAAGATATTAGAGGCTTGATAGATATATATGAATCACAAGATTTGAAACTGAATTCTTTTGTGGGGACAGTGAGATGGAGAAGGTTTGGCCATAGTTGTTGCCCTTCATAGCAAATCTAGGAAGTGGCAGTGGCTTTGCACACTGGCAGCAAGGATGCAATTAAGCCAGCATGGGTTCTGCAGTTTAAGGAAGGATGCTGCTTGCCTTCTTGAAGGAGCATCTTTGCTCAGATCTTAAAGAAGAATAAGGCTTCTTTGCTATGACTCTAGCTGTAAGCAATGAGAACTAATTCTTGGCTGGTGAAGAGAATTCGTAGAAGAAATATGAGAAGCTACTATTTTTTTAGGATGCATTTACTGAAAATGGGGTACATTCGATGAAGTGTTCACTTCTAATTTGAAATTATATATAGCTACAAAAAAGGAATTGGCCTACATGTTCTCTGAGTGAAACAATCTTTATGTGAGTGTGTCAGGATTTACTTGGAATTGCAAAACTGTAGACGAACCTGTTAGTGCTGCATGGAATACCAGTACTGATCATCAAAGAAATCTACATGAATTTCTCTTCTCTTCTTAGGTTAATCTTAACAGGCCCTTTTCCTGGTTTGCAATCACCAAAATTCTTTTTAAAAAATTCTGCAAGGGCTTTCTTCTATGTGAGGACTTTCAGGGTCCTTTTGCCTGTCAGTACCCTCTGCATGTAGCGGGCTCTGTTTCCCTGGGGAGAGAGGAGGTTTTTGAGGGCAGGGGCCGTGTCTCGATTTTCATCTGTATTTTTTTCAGCAGAGAACCCAATGACTTAGGTGGGTGAATACACAATAAACATAAATATGATGACTAATTTGTCATTCTGTTCAATTTAAGAACTGATTTTATATATTCTTCCTTTCTGTGAAGATTTGATTTTCTTACATGTCCATAAAATTTTTTTCTTTAAGATAGACTATTTTATAGAAAATGAAATAAACTGTGTGCATGGTTTTAAATCTAAACACTTTATTTTGTCAAATAAAGCACCACTGTATGTTTTCCTTACCACTTCCTTCCTCTTTTGCTGTGAAGGACCAGTAGTTTTGTCCAAAATACTTCAGATTGCATTTATTTCCTTCAAAAACAAAAAAAGTTTAAGTGAGAATTCCTTCAGCTTTATTTGACAGTCTTAAGGAATTTTGGTTGTCTGTTAATTTTTAAATATTACTCATAAGAAATGAAACATAGTTGTATTCCAGTAATAGAAATTTTAAAAAGTAGATCTGTTGGACTTTCTAAAAATATAAAAAAACCACATGTTCTCGCTCATAGGCTGGTGTTGAACAATGAGAACACGTGGACTCAGGGAGAGGAGCATCACACACTGAGGGCAGTTGGGGGGGGCTCTAGGGGAGGGACAGTGCAGGGTAGGGAGGGACAGTGCAGGGTGGGGAGGGTGGGGAGGGATAACATAGGGAGAAATACTGGATATAGATGAAGGGGAATAGAGGCAGCAAACCACCTGATTATATATGCACCTATGCAACAACCCTGCATGACTTACACATGTACCCCAGAACCTAAAGCAAAAAAAAAATACACACACACACACACACACACACACACACACACACATATATATATATATATATATTAAGGTTATAGGAAAAGGAAGGTAGTTTCTAGAACTTCTAAGTATGATATCAAGCCCATAGGAAGTATGTTGATTTTCACTTATTTCCAGAAAATTAAGTATAAATGGCAGGTTGGATTTTCACATTCAACTACTGAAGACTTAAGAGGTTATATAGTAATCTTGAATTTAAAATAAATGAATTCATGTGTTTCATATGCTTTTGGTCATCTACATTTCTCCATTTTAAGAATAAAATGAAACATTATTTGTTAAAAAACAAAAACAAAGCAAAACCCAACTAGGGTAAAGAAAAACCCCACATAAAATTGAATCCCTTTTATAGTGTAAGACTCATCTTTATATTTCTTGAGTCATCAGCCATTTTGCAAAATGCCAAAGGAAATATCCGACACAGAAGGAATATTCATTTTAACCTTAATTCAGCCAGGAAGAGCTCTGTGAGCCAAATTTGTATTTCATGCAGCCCAGACAAATTTTATGAAATATCGGAACAATAGGAGAGCATCACAGTGTGTATTTCTTAAAATTTAACAAAATACAATTTAAAAGCTATGAATCAAAATCTTCCATCTTTAATGGTAGTCTCTCCTGATATAAAAAACTGTCTTCACAAACAAAATCAGATAGTGCCCTCATATGCTTTTATAAATATCTAAAATCTAAAACAACTTTATCAGATAAACTAAGAGAAGAATTGCTAAGACGAATGCTTCATATGGGTCTATCTGACTAGGTCTAAAGAGCAAAATTTTGTCATATTTTGACTCAAAATTCTTTCTCTTGACGTTAAAAAAATTTCAATGCACAGGGGAGAAAAGTTGCTCACTGGGTGAGTCTATAAACTAGCACATATTGGAATTTCTGGGTCAAAATGGAAATGTGGAATATGTTCTAAACACAGATTTAGTGTTGAGGACAGTACCCTGATCCAGATGTGTGCCCTCAGTTCCCAGCACAGTGCTGGAGCATAACGCATAGTGGGTGTTCCATGGACATCTATTGGAAGAAGTCACTCATAAACACTGAATTCTACTGTCTTGAGTCTTTCCATTTACCTGTATCCCTGCTGTCACTTCTTTGGTTCTGGTCCCTGTAATCTCTGCTCTATTTACTGTACTTGCCCACTAAATTATCTCTCTCCTTCCAGTCATGTTTTCTTTTATTCACTCTCTACCATGTAACTTTTATTTTTTTCCTAAAGTGAACTTAGATCACGATAAAGCTGCTGTTTATTAATCCCTAGTATGTACCATACACATTACATACATCTTTTTTCGGGTGGGGGAGGACAGGGTCTTACTTTGTCACCCAGACTGGAGTGCAGTGGCGTGATCTCTGCTCACTGCAACCTCTGCCTCCCTGGTTCAAGCGATTCTCCTACCTCAAGCCTCCCGAGTAGCTGGGATTACCAACGTGCGCCATTACTGCCTGGCCAATTTTTGTATTTTTAGTAGAGATGGGTTTCACCATGTTGGCCATGCTGGTCTTGAACTCCTGACCTTAAATGATCCACCCCCCTCCTTGGCCTCCCAAAGTGCTGGGATTACAAGGTGAGACACTGTGCCCAGTAACATACATCATATTATTAAATTCTTGCCATAACACTAATAAGGAACCATTATCGTGCCTGCCTTTAGAGATGAGTAAACCAGGGCACAGAGCAGTTAAGTGGCTTCGTCAATGTCAGTTTAGCTATTGCAGTATACCCTCAAGTGATAGCACATCATTTGATGTGTTAAGGTAACTAATAAGCTCAGTTTTCCTGGGATTGTCTTAATTTAATACTGAAAGTCTGGTTTCATAGAAAACTTCTTAGTCCAAGGAAAATGGGGGCAGTTAGTCACCCTACATCTGGTATAAGAGCTTCAGGATAGTTGATATGGTTTGGCTGTTTCCCCAACCAAATCTCATCTTGAATTATAGCTCCCATAATTCCTAAGTACTGTGGGAAGGACCTGGTGGGAGATAACGGAATCACAGGGGTGGTTTTTTCCCCCCATACTGTTCTTGTGATACTGAATAAGTCTCATGAGATCTGATGGTTTTATAAGGTGAAACCCCTTTCACTGGGTTCTCATACTTTCTCTTGCCTGGTGCTATGTAAGACATGCTTGGCTCATTGCAACCTCTGCTCCCGTGTTCAAGTGATTCTCCTGTCTCAGCCTCCTGAATAGCTAGGATTATGGGAGTGAACCACCATGCCTGGCTAATTTTTTGTATTTTTAGTAGAGACAGGGTTTCACCATGTTGGTCAGGCAGGTCTCGAACTCCTGACCTCAGGTGATTTGCCCACCTTGGCCTTCCAAAGTACTGGGATTACAGGCGTGAGCCCAGCCCTCATTTTCTTTATAAATTACCCAGTCTTGGGTTTTGTGTCTTTATTAGCAGGAAAAGGGACTAATACAATATTATACTTTAATTTCTCCCTTCCCCACTTTTGTGCTATTTATTCATACATTTTCCTTTCCTATATGTCATAAACCTCATATTACATTGCTAATACAGTTACATAAACAGTCAATTATTCTTAAAAGAGATTTAAACCATAAAAAAATCTTGCATATTTTTCCATGTTCTTCAGTCTTTTGTGTAGATACATTTTTCTAGCTGGTATTCTTTTGGTTCTGCTTAAAAGGATTTCCTGTAACATTTCTTTTTTTTTTTTAGAGACAGGGTCTCGCTATGTTGCCCAGGCTGGAGTGCAGTGGCTATTCACAGGCGCGATCCCACTACTGATCAGCATGGGAGTTTTGACCTGCTCCATTTCCAACCGGGGCCGGTTCACCCCTCCTTAGGCAACCTGGTGGTCCCCCACTCCCAGGAGGTCACCATATTGATGCTGAACTTAGTGCGGACACCCGATCGGCATAGCGCACTACAGCCCAGAACTCCTGGGCTCAAGTGATCCTCCAGCCTCAGCCTCCCAAGTAGCTGGGACTTCCTATAACATTTCTTCCTAGTGTGGCTCTGCTGGTCACAGTTCTCGCAGCTTTTGCATATCTGAAATGTCTTTTTTTAAATTTCATTTTTGAAAGAAACAATAGTTTTCTTTCCAGTATTTTAAAGCGCTTCCCTTATATTCTGGCTACTAACATTGTTTCTGATGAGAAATCAGCTGTCATCCTTGTTGCCCTTTACATAACTTATCTTTGTATGTGTCTTCTGGCTGTTTTTAGGATGTTCTCTTTGTCATTGATTTGGAGCAAATTATTATTATTATTATTATTTTGAGATGGAGTCTCACTCTGTTGCCCAGGCTGGAGTGCAGTAGTATGATCTTGGCTCACTGAAACCTCTCCTTCCCTGGTTCAAGAGATTCTCTTGTCTCAGCCTCCTAAGTAGCTGGGATTACAGGTGTCTGCCACCACCTCTAGCTAATTTTTGTATTTTTAGTAGAGGTGGAATTTCACCATGTTGGCTAGGCTGGTCTCAAACTCCTGACCTCAAGTGATGTACCCGCCTCAGTCTCCCAAAGTGCTGAGATTACAGGAGTGAGCCACCACACCTGACCTGGAGCAAATTAATTATTGATGTGACTTAATTAGTTTCCTCATGTTTGTTGTACTTAATGATCTTTGAGATTCTTAGATCTGAGGGTTGATAGTTTTCATCAAATGTGGAAAAAATTTGAGCTACTATTTATTGAAATTTTTTTTCTGTCCTTACTTCCTTCACCCTTCAGTGACTCCAGCTACATTAGGCCACTTGAAGTAGTCCCACAGCTCACTGATGTTCTTAATCATTTTAAAAATTCTGTTTCTTTCTGCGTTTTATTTTGGATAGTTTTTATTGCTGTCTTCAAGTTTACAATATTTTCTTCTGCGATGTCTAATTTGCTTTTAATCATATCCAGTGTAATTATTGCCTCAGACATTATACTTCCTATCTCTCCAAGTTTGATATGGGTCTTTCAAAAAATATATAGCATTCTTTAACATTTTGGGCATGTAAATGCATTTATAATGATTCTTTACATCTTGCCTGCTCATTCTAATATTTGTGCCCATCTTGGGTTGATTTCAATTGGTTGATTTATCTTCTTATTATGAGTCATATTTTCCTGCTTCTTTGTGTGCCTGGTATTTTTTAATTAGATGCATAACATTATGAATTTTACCTTTTTGGGTGCCAGTTTTTTTTCTACTCCTATCAATATTCTTGCTCTTTTATTTTTTTCTGGGACAGTTAAGTTACCTGAAAATACTTTGATCCTTTCAGGTCTTGATCTCCATGTTATTGAGCAAGTCTGGAGCTATGCTAAGTTTAGGGATATTTTTCCCTAATGCTGAGGCAAGACTCTTCTGGGTACTCTACCTGTTGTTCCTTGAATCATGAGGTTTTCCATAGTGGCTGGTGGGAATGCTGGGCACCATTACCTCTAATATTTTGTGTGTTTTTTCCTCCAGCCTCTCATAGTTTCCTTATTTGTGTGCCCCAATCTGTACCCGGCTGAATACCTGTGGCCTTTGTTATCCACCTAGTGTCTTGTGAGTCATTATGTCATTTTGTTGTTGTTGTTGTTGTTTGGCTGTTTCAGGTGGAGGATAAGGCCAGTCCTGGTTTCTCTATTTTAGCAGTAAGTGGAAGTCTAAAATATGTTGAATAAATGTCATAAAATGTTTGTTTTACCTTTCATGTTGCCCCGCATATTGGAACACAAACTTTGTGTGACTGTTTACATGTTTCTGAACTTAATTCAAAATGGTTTTCATTCAGTCAAGTTACCTCACTTATGTTTGCATTTAAGAAGAGACAATATAAATGAAAGGAGTGAAAACGAAATAGTTAACTACGAAGATGAGCTACTTAGCATCAGGATATCAAGACTGTTAACTTTGCTTGTGCATGTCTACCTTACCAGTTGCTTTTCTGGCACTTTGAAATAACTACATTTAATTGTGCAAACTATTTTCACATAATATTTCTAAGTGTGATCTAGTTAGATAATTCAATAATAACTCTTCTAAATAGCTAATAACTATTTACATGGATAGGATCATGACCCATGTAATTTAACTTATTCAAGTTCAGCCAATATTTGCTGGGTGCATTCAATGTGGTGAACACTGAGTTAAGCCTAAAGAGGCAGATGAATAACAAAGAGCCTGTGGTCTAGAAGAACTCACTGAGAGGCAGAGCTGAGAAGTGAGTTGACAACATGCTAAGTGCCGCAATTACCCTAATTATGGGTTGCTGTGAGAGCACTGAGGTGGACCACCTCCCACAGCTCAGGAGGGTGTGATGGTTGTGATTGAGAGGGTGTAGGCTGATGCCAGGGGTTACCTACTCCTCTCTCCTTCTTTCTTGCTGCAAGAGCCACCTTGATTTAGTGTTAGTATTCACGCTTCTCCTCTTCCAGGGCCAGAAAATCAATGTTCGAAAGTCTAAGCCAATCACTGTGCTTCCCTTCCCCTGATCAGTGATTGGTTTATGTGTGGGCCTGTAACACAATCCTGGGAAAGGAGACCTAAAAGTAATTCTTCGGACAGAACTCAGTAAAGGTTTATCTCTGGATAGAAGGAGACAAGCAAGGAGACACCTCCCTTCCTGACTTTGACTACAATTGTGTGAAAACGTGTGTCGTATCCATGCTGTGATCATGAAAGGAGAAGCCTGAGGATGAACCCTAACAGAGTGAGGACGGAAGAGCAGGAATAGGGGAAGCTGTTGGGTCCTTCTTGGCATTACTGCATTGTTGAAGTACAAACCTGGGACCTTCTTTTCTATCTCTGTATTTTTTGCTATTGTTGTTATATAAGATAACACACCTTTTTTGTTTAAGCTACTTTTCATTATTCTGTTACATGCAGCTAAAAGATTCTAATGGACACAGAAGTTTTCCCAAAGTAGTGAAGCTTAGTTTGTGCTGTAAAGGGCCAAAGAGATTAATCTTTGGGAGTTGATGGGTGGAAGAGTGGGAGCAGGCCACTCTACAGGGCGAAGAGCTTGTGCAAAAGCTTAGAAACAAGGAGCAATATGGAAGGTTTGAGATAGGGTAAGTGTTTTTGTGCTGGATTCTTATTCTGGTAATTCAGGTTTCTCTTATGGGTAGGATGCTGCTTGCACACACTAGATACCCAATCACTATCTGTTGCCTGATTGCATTTACATTTTCTTTAACTATATTAAATTGAGTCCAATAAATATCCTTGAGTGTCCATGATATTACAGGGATTTTATAGGCATAAGTAGTAGAGTCTGTGTGGATATCCACTAAAACTTCAATTCCCTTCTAAAGTGCTAAAAATTAAAACATTTCTCAGAGTCTGTTAAGAGGCTTGCTATGGAATAAATGTTTGTGTCCCTTCAAAAATTCATATGTTGAAACCCTAATTCCCAATGTGATATTTGAAGATGGGGCATTTGAGAGATAATAAGGTTATAAAGTTGAACTCCCCATGAGGAGACTGGTACCCTTATAAGTAAAGACATGTGGCTGGGCATGGTAGCTCACACCTGTAATCCTAGCACTTTGGGAGGCTGAGGTGGGAGGATTTCTTGAGGCCAGGAGTTTGAAACCAGCCTGAGCAACATAGCAAAACCATATCTCTATAAAAAAATGTAAAAAGATTATCTGGGCATGGTGACATGCATCCATAGTCCCAGCTACTAAGGCGGCTGTGGTGGGAGGATCACTTGAACCCAGGTGGTGAAAGTTGTAGCATGCTGTGGTTGTGAAACTGCATGCCAGCCTGGGTGATGGAGACCTGCGTCTCTAAAAAATTTTTTTAAAAAGAGAGAGATAAAGAGAGAGAGAGAGAGATTTGAAACATAAGAGAGCTTGCTATTTCTATCCCCATCTCTCTCCCCCTCTCTCTCTTTCTCTCTCTCCTGCCATGTAAGAAAATCAGGATGAGGGTCCTTACTAGAATCTGAGCCTGCCAGCACCCTGATCTCACACTTCTAGCCTCCAGAACTGTGAGAAGTTTATGTTTTTTTCTTTAAGCCATCAAGTCTATGATATTCTTGTTATAGCAGCATGAACTAAGACAAAGGTTATTATTTATTTTTCAACAAGCACATACGATACACAGGACTTTGACTTGAAAAGTGAGATAAGGTTACAATTTTCTTCTTTATGTGGATATCCAGTTTCCTAACACCATTTATTGAAGACATTATCCATGTCCCTTTTTGTGCTCTTGACACCTTTGTCAAATAAATCAACTGTAAATGTGTAGGTTTATTTCTGGGCTCTATATCTTGCTCCATTGGTTGATGTGTCTGTGTTTATGCCAGTACCATGTTGTTTTAATTACTATAGCTTTGTAATATATTTTGAAATTGAGGAGTGTGACGACTCTACCTTTGTTCATTTTGCTCAAAATTGCTTTGGCTATTTGGGTCTCTTGTAGTTCTATACAAATTTTAGGATTATTTTTCTAAATCTGTGAAGAAAGACATTGGAGTTTTGATAGGGATAGCATTGAATCTGTAGATCACTTTGGGTGATAAAGATATTTAAACAATAGTAATTCTGCCCATCCTTGAATACTGGATATCTTTCCATTTATATGTGTTGTCTTTAATTTCTTTCATCAATTTTCCGTAGTTTTCAGGATCAGATCTTTCACTTCCTTGGTTAACTGTATTTCCCAGTATTGTCTTTCTTTGATGCTATCATAAATGGAACTGTTTTCTTAATTTCTTTTTTGGATAGTTCATTGTGTATAGAAATGCTACTAATTTTTGTATGTTGATTTTATATCCTGCAACTTTACTGAATTCATTTATCAGTTACTAACAGTTCTAACATCAGAATCTCAGAGTTTTCTATGTGTAGGATTATGTTGTCAGCAAATAGAGAAAATGTCACTGTTTCTTTTCCTATATGGGTGCATTTTATTTCTTTTGCTTGCATAGTTTCTCTGACTAGGACTTCCAGTACTATGTTGAATAGAAGTGATGAAAGTGGGAATCCTAGTCTTGGTCCTGATCTTAAAGAAAAAGGTATTTACTTTTCACCATTGAGTATGATGTTAGCCTATAAACTTGTCATATATGGCCTCTATTGTGTTGAGAAACATTCCTTCTTACCTAATATATTGAGGTTTTATCATGAAAGGATGTTAAATTTTGTCAAATGCTTTTTCTGCATCTATTGAAATGATCATTTTTTTTGTCATTTCTTCTATTAATATGGTGAATCACATTTATCAATTTGTGTAAGAACTGGAACTGTAAAACACAGGAGGGAAACGTTTGCAAACAGATGTTTACTTAAAGAATACTTTTTTCTTTAAGATCAGGAACAACTTTTTTTATCCATACATCTGTTAAGGGGTTAATATCCAAAATACATAAGGAACTCACTCAAACAACTCAATAGCAAGAAAATATTAAAACCTAATTTAAAAGTGAACAAGAAACTTGAATAAACATTTCTCAAAAAAAGACAGTGAAGAGATTTTTAAAAAATGATCAACATCACTAATTAACAGGTAATGCAAATTAAAACCACAATGAGATACTAGCTTACACCTGTTAGGATGGTCATTATCAAAACCATGAAATATAAAAAGTGTTTGCAAGGATGTGGAGAAAAGGACACTCTTGGTGGAAATACAAATTAGTAGAGCCATTATGGAAAACAGTATGGAGCTTACTCAAAAACTAAAAATAAAACTACCATGTAGTCTAGCAATCCCATTTTTGGGTATGTATCCAAAGAAATTGAATTCAGTACATCAAAGAGATATTTGCACTCCCATTTTCACTGCAGCACTGTTCACCATAGCCAGGATAAGGAAGCAACCTAAGTGTCCATCAACAGGTGAATGGATAAGGAAAATGTGGCATATAAACCCAATAGAATACTATTCAGCCATAGAAAAGAAGGAAGTTCTGTCATTTTTGATAACATGGATGAAACAGAAGAACATTATGCTAAGTGAAAGAAGTCAGGCAAAGAAAGAAAAATATTGCATGATCTCATTCATATGTAGATGCTAAGAATGTCAAACTTGTAGAAGTAGAAAGTATAATGGTGGCTACCGGGGATTACGGTCTGAGAAATGTTGGTCAAAGGATGCAAAGTTTCAGTTAGACAGGAGGAATCAGTTTTAGATCTATTGCACATCAAGGTGACTCGAGTTAATAATCATGTATTATATATTTCAAAATTGCTGAAAGAATAGGGGTTTTGTTGTTGTTTTTTGTGTTTTTGTTTGTTTTTTGAGACAGAGTCTCACCCTGCTGCCCAGGCTGGAGTAAAGTGGTGTGATCTCACCTTACTGCAGCCTCAACCTCCTGGGCTCAAGGAAGGATGTTTGTGCCTCAGAACCCCAAGTAGCTGGGGCTACAGGTGTGAACCACCATGCCTGGCTAATTTCTGTAACTTTCGTAGATATGGGATTTCACCATTTTTCCCAGGCTGGTTTGCAACTCCTGAGCTCAAGCAATACACCTGCCTCGGCCTCCCAAATTTCTGGGATTATAAGTGTGACGTTCTCACTACAAAAAAAAGATACATATATGAGTTGATATACATGTTAACAAGCTTGATTTAATCATTCCACAATGTATACATAAATCATAACATCACATTGAACCCTATAAATATATGTACAATTGTTATTTGTCAATCTAAAATAAAATAAGAAGAGTCCCAGTGAGGAGAAGCAGAATGTGAGGCATGTGAGCTGTGCATGTAAGTGTGGCTGAGGTGACATGTACCCAGACCCTGATGCTCCCATCTCTACTGGACTGTAGGAGAGGCAGCAGTCACCTTGGTGCCACAGGTAGGTAAATTATTCCCAGAAACTCAGCCTCATGTTTGCTTTTCCGCCATCCCAACAGTTTTTTGAGCCAGATGTATTCCTTACTCAATGCTCTTTGCATAAACTAGGTAAAGTGGGTTCCAGGTGTGCACTCAGGAATGTGGTTGACACAACTTGTGAGACACAGCTCAGGTGTTCAAAGACCTTAAGGATTAGTGGAGCAGATCAGAATCATTTTGCTCTGGGATGACAGGATTAGAATTTGTATAGCAATTGATACTTTTCAAAGCACTTGCTTTTGTAAGATGTGTAAGGCTTCTGTGACACACAATAACAAATGTTAAAGAAAATCTTTTAGGTAGAACAAAAACAACAAAAAATACCAGATAAAAATCTGGATCTACTCAAGTCTGAGGAACATCAAAACCATGAAAGATTTTTTTTTTCTTGTGCGTTCTTTTGACAGATGAGGAAATTGAGGCCCTTGAGAAATTAGATGATGTGGAAATAAGGTAGTGATTATTGAGAATAGAATTCAGGTCTTCTAACTCCTAATCTAGTGCTCTGTCCTCTGAGTGACCATTTGGAGAATGGTCTATTCTGCAGGAAACCATACAAGAATTGTGCCTTTGAATTATTGCAAAATAGTCATGTGGTCAGGCCTTGCTAACTGAGATGCTGGACCCACTGACACACAGGTGAAAGGCTTTGTGGCCCATTACTCATCCTTTGAACCGTCTCATCTCACTCTAATAGCACGTTTAATGGAAACCCATCAGCTTAATGTCAGACGTTATTATCACCTCCTTCACTACCTCCTAAAGATCATTATCCATAAGTGTAATAGAGACATTTATATTGACAAAGAAAAATGGAAAGTTGCTCTAAAAGTTTAAATAAATTCTTAATGTATGTTTGAAGAAGATATACAAAACTGTGGTAATAAAGTTTCTAATTGCACAGTATCCTAATGCAAATTATCAAAAAAAAGCCTCATTTTTTCATATTGTGTTTGCTTCTTCAACAAAGAGCTTTTCCTACAATTGCTAGAGGTGCTAAAAATAGCTGTAATAAATGTTGACGATTGGAAAAAAAAGGTGACTTACATAAAAGGAGAGTGCACAGGCCTGCGCAGTCCGAATTCAGTGGGCCAATCTGGTGCTCTACCAGTAACCACATTTCCCTGTTCTGACAGTAGGAATTACAGAGAGATGCCTTTAAGCTGCCATGTAAATGCATTATTTACTTGACTGAGCCTCTCTTATTTAAAAGGAAGATTAGGAGGCCTGGCAACTGATTTTCCCCTTCTCTTTTATGCTATCTGCTTCTCAACTTTCTACCACTTTTTTTCCTTCTCCATGTAGCAGATTCATGCCGGATGAATAGGCAGGACACTTGCTCAGGACAGGTTAAAAAATACTGCTGACACTCTAATAGTTACATATATATGAAAATAGGAGAAATTAAGGCACTATAATTTGGCTGCATAAATTAACTACATGGCTATGGGTCTCTCCATCTTCTGGCCTTAGTTACAAGGTATATTTTTAGCAGTGGCAGGGCTGTGAAAGAAAGGATAGAAAGAGGTAACATTTGCAGATACTCACCATGTACCAGCTACTGTGCTAAGTATACATTTTCTCATTAAATTTCACAATAGCTTTTGAGATAGTTACTATTATTATCACCATTCGTTTACATATCAAGAATCTAGGGTTCAAGGACAATTAGTAACTTCAGCAAGGCCATAAAGTTAGACAGGGGCTCCAGAGCTGTGTAGTCAAGTCAGACTTCGTATGCTGACGCTTACTGACAATTTGGCTCCAGGTAAGTCCTCATTAATCAGTTACAGCTGCCACTTCTAGGGAGGGTTAAATGAGACAAAAGGTACTAACATGATTTGAAAATTGTAAAGCATTTATTCATTTCTCAAATGGAATTTACTCAATGCCCGTGTCTTAGATTCATGGAAGAAAATACATAGTTTCTGCAGTTAAGGAATTAGTAGCCTTAGGAGGAGATGGATGTCTGAACAAATAATTATGATAAAAGCACAGGTATAGGAGAAGCTTACTAAGTGTAGTAGGAGAATTACAGGTGCCTGTAGAACACAGAAAGGACTTCACAGAAATGGCAGCATTTGAGGAAGACATGAAAAATAAATAGAATGTTGTCGGTGGACGTGACAGGAGAGCGTATGGAATGTTTGGTGAACCATAATTACTTTAGCACTGCTGGGAGTCAGATGGTAGTCGAGCAGCTTGGGTGAAACAAGGTTGGATAGGCAGGTAGGGGCCAGATCATAAAAGGCCTTGTCAGACATACAAAGGAGTATACATTTAAAATTCATCTATGAAGGGGACAAAAAAGCTGTGGCCAGAATAGAATTGCAATCAGATATATATGTTGTCAATAATTGACAGGGTGGCAGAGTCAGGGAAGAATTCAAAGGAGCAGGATTTGAGATTGGGAGAGGAAAGCTGTGGATATCTGGACTAGGAAAGGAATGCTGAGCATGAGGAGAATATTGCAGAGCAATTGAGGCTATAAATTTATAAATTTTTTCTCACTGATAAAGAAAGTCAGAGGCATGAAGGATGACTCCACAGGTTCTAACCTGGACAGATGGGTAGATGGTATGTTGGTGTCATCAACAAAGATGGGTAATAGAGAGTGAGCTTAGGGGAGTGAGTTCAGAATGCTAAATGTTGGATGTGAAGATCCAGGCCAAGAAGAAATACCTAGTACAGAGTCACACAGCCCTAATATATGGTTCACCTGTTGTTTTGATGACCTCTTTACTTACACACATTCAGAACAAGACTGTAAGTTCTTCACAGGCAAAGGCTGCCTTGTTAACTGCTGCACATGTAAACCCTACTAAACATGTAACAAACATATGTGTTTGACCACAAGAACAGGGTCTCAGGTGGATATGAAACTCTGAAAGCCAGCATGGAGGTTGCAAAGGAAGCTTTGTGTATCCATTAAGGTTACAGCAAGGAACAAAAGGACTTAAGGGAAGATACTTTAGTGAAGGCGTCATTTACAAAGTTGTGGGCACGGTTAAGGAGCTGAGCTGAACAGACAGCTGTTCATACTCCTAGGCCTCAAAGGCCAAAGGGAAGATTGAGTTTCAGCAGAGTTTATCAGACTGGAGCCAGGGAGGGATAGTCTGGCAGGAGATGTACTAATAAAACAGCCTCTGCCAGCATGGGACGCCAACACAAGGAGGGGAGAAGGGAGAGAAATATCCCCACCTTTCTTTTATCTTGCCCTTTTATCTGTTGCTGATACCTCCTATTGGCCAAATCCATTGGAGGGCAGGGGAGCATGAGCCAAACAGTATATGGGAGGCAGTTTCTCCATGAAGCACGCTCAAAGTCAGGGTGGGGAACAGACCTGCAAATAATACATACGATGTAGTAGTAAACATGCACAAGAGACTGCCAGTCTGGGGTGAGATCGTGATTAGTTCCTAAAGAAGGTAACAATTAGTTTAATTTCTAAACATTGACTTGCAATAAATTAGCCTTGGATTTCCATAACCAGGTAGCTTCTGTAAACACAGTTGCATGTTGGAGCTGTCTCCTTTTGATCACAGGAAACTCCTTCCTGGAGCACAGTTGTATAGTTGCTTGTTTCATATATTCATATCCCTGACCACATCAGATATGAGCCAAGATAAGGACTCCCCCTTAGATGTTTGCCCACCTGGAAGATAAACATTTCTTCCTTAGAACCAACTTTCACTCCCAGAGATAAATTCTCACTTCCTTCCATCTGTGCTAGATATACCTTGGGCCAAATATCCAGGATTTACCTAGCATATGTCCAGGGGAAGGGGCGGGATGAGACCCGGTGATGGCCACTAACTCTGTCCACTTGGAAAAGAAAAAAACTCTTAGAATACTTTTTCTATCTCTTTAGCCTTTCAAGTATTTTTTTTTTTGCTATGGCTGGTTAGGCACAAGAATTTGAAATTGGGACATGGGAGCATGTTTCTTCTTCAGCTGATTATTGAGTGATCTCAGTACTCACATGAGCATCTATATCTTAGGGATAACAAACACTAGTTACTCTCCCCCTCTTACTCAGTAACCAGTCTTCAGAGAAAACCTTCCCTTGTTATTGAGCTCCTTCCCCTTTCTGAATTGTTCACTGTTTCAGACATTTCCCTGAGGACAATCATAAGGCTGTTCTAATAAAGCTGTTCTTAGTAGGGTTGTTATACCGGATTAGACAGCCACCTCTCACTCTGTTTAATTTTGTAGTTATTCAAGACTGAAAATAAATTTCTTGATCCTCTTTCATATTGATTAATCATAGCATAATTAAGGAAGAATAAAAGACAGCTGACTCATCCAGTTTACACATTTAATTTTATCTGAACTACACATTGACAAAGGTAAGATGAAAGATGAAACAAGATGAAAGAATATATATATAATACCATCTATCTAATCTGCCTTCGTGTATATAATATGTATTTGTAATAATATATCATTATATAATTCATAGTATTGTATGTATAATGTAAGAAAGTACAAAAAATAATACAATGTGCAGCACCTGTCTTCAGGTTTAACTCAATCTTTCTTCAAGAGCCTATCTAACAAGATAGGATAAGGCCATGGAATTCAATCACACAGAGCGAGTTTAGAGTACGCCTCCTTTCTCTCTCTCTCCATACTGGATTTAGATACTGTTTGATTGACTACCTGTCCTGTGGAGGGAAGATGCTATTAGATTTCTCCTCTAAAGATATATTCCTTCTTTATCACAAGTTCCAAGGTTCACTTTTTACTATGACTTCTGGAGCCAGAGTAGAATGTCACTTTCTACTCTGATGACTTTCCTGTGTGAGTGTAATGTAACAAGGAGGATAAACTAGATCACACCCCCACCCCATGTCCACAGTTGGCCTAGTTTATTGTGGACAACAAAATTAAATAGCAGTGGGAGAATTCATTGAGTTGTTATTTAAAAATCCTTCCGGGCCAAGGAAAGAAATTGTAGTTGGTGTTTTACCTTTCAGTTCATGTTTATCATTGGCCTTCTTCAGATGACGGTGACTTTGCTACAAAGCCTCAGCTTGCCTCAGGAACATCCTGAGTCGTGGTGAATGTTTGCTTCTGGGTGAGATCTCTCCTTTGCCACACCCCCAGTGATGGTGGTAAATACATGTGGGGTGATTTGGCACAGCTTTACAACAATGCAATTTTTTAGCTCTGGAGAATGCTAGAAAGACAGGAGGTAGTGTTACAATCTGCCCTACAGCATTTTTTAAGGTAGCTCTCCTGTAAGAGGGAACCAAGTTTTATTGAGAAGAGCTATATTTAATCAGAAAAATATACCAAGGAAATGTGTTACATTGATTTTAGTACTAAAAATTGAGATTCTGGAGCAAAGGCAATTGGTATGAGTCAGAACCTTGACGTTGATGAGCTCCGTGCAGCTCAGCAGGGCTCCTGATTGCTTAGTGCGATCTGCAGAATGAGCGTGTCCACGTCTATACAGTTCCTGAACTCATCCATCTTGAGGGGTTACTCACAACTGTGCTGAGCACAGTTGTGTATATTCACACATATTCGTTCAATTCCAATTATTAAAATAATTAGGCCACAAGACGGTTTACTCAGATAATTTTAGCATTCTTATCAGATTTACCATTAACTAGTGACTTGAGGATTCTGTGATTAGCTTCTATGGCAATCAAGAAAAATACAACCAA
Organism: Cacajao melanocephalus; assembly: GCA_963573385.1. Lineage (NCBI taxonomy): Eukaryota > Metazoa > Chordata > Mammalia > Primates > Pitheciidae > Cacajao > Cacajao melanocephalus. Next base: position 30,985 of record CAUYLG010011784.1, on the reverse strand, counting down.
AATGTCATAGATACAGTTGAGCCTTGAAAGTATTGTGGCAACGTGCTGCTAAAAATGTCCATTTGGTGAAAGGCACAAATGTTGGCAGTTGTCCATACTAACCTTGCTCATGTGCAGAGATTCCTTCAAAATCATTAGAACTGCTAGCTCTTTTTTCATTAAAATAAATGCTTACTGAAGTCACGCATTAGCTGTCTCTTTGTTTTGCAATCAATTAAGGCAGGTTTTCAACAGCTAAGTTTCTCCAAATGTTCTCTAATGGGTTTCATTTATATTCTGCTTTTCGAAATTCAGATATAAAAGGCATTGGCATCATTAATATCCCTTTCAAAAAAACGTCTTTCAGATCATTTGAATGGCTATACATTTGGGTGGAATCCTTCTGTATCTGGGTTGTAACACAGGCGCAATAAAAGCAGTGTATGAATATAGTACAACAGCTGTTCAAAACACCACCACTATCACCATCACCGAACTGTTTACTATGCACTACACAGGAGTAAAAAATTCCCCAGTAAAGGGAACACATTTTTAACACATATGAACATACTTAAAACCTAAATTCTCAATGCTATTTAAAAACCTAATATACTATCATAATGAGTTCACAGTAAAGTTCTGTCTTTCTGCAAAACTGCCTGTAGCTAATCTTACCAATGAGTCATGCATGAGAACACCACTCTCTTCCCATGTATATTACTAAATTTGGTAATATGTTATTTTTTTGGAGAGGAAAAGTATATACAATTTTATTTTCAGATTATATCATTTATTTAGGGTTTTCTATTTCTATTTCTACACTTTTCACATGACATTCAGTATCACATTGTGAGAACGAAATTATGTGATTCTGTTCCAGCACTAATAGTATTTCATTTAAGATACAAGACAGCTTTTTCTGTCTCTTGGGGACAATGTGGACCATGAATAGTAAACTACTTAGTGGTTCTGGAAGGATAAGTGTTTTTTTCTAGTTCTGCTGTGCAACATAGGTTCTCTCCCTTGTGGAGAGGTGAAACAGGGTAAAGAATATAATGTATTAAAGCAATGACATGAAAAATTCTTAGCATTCTCTTCTTTAGTATCCTAAAAACTCAATCTCTCTCAGAAATTTAATATCTGTTGGCATTTTGACAACCAGGAGCCCATTTGATTCCCAAACCTTTGATACTTTAATATTCTTCTCATCAGATTCTCAACTCACCCCCGCTCCCAAAATAAGCCACCCACCCTCTGTAAACACACCAAGCCTGAGGCTGATCTAAGTGGATTCTATATTTCTACCATTATAACATTAATGTTTTAATAAGTGCACAACACGTAATACAAAACCCCACAAATGCAGAGGAAGAGTACGTTCTATTTTCTAACAAAGTCAAATAATAGAATTTCCTGCTCACAGTCAGAGGTTGCCAGAGAGACATGTATTTGTGCTACCTTTAATTTGGGTCCATGTAGCTAAGATAAGCTTAGAACTCTTTAACCTGAGTTCTCACCTGCAAAGTAATCTGGCCTTGCAGATAAGGGAAGTCCTGTTAAGAATTGTCTACAAGCAGGACCATACATCCATTTGAAGCAGGTACATTCTGTAAATTTATATTATCTTTTGATTGTAATTTTGTAATTTTCGAGGCAGCAGAAGCAATGATGACTTCCCTGGAGCTGACTGGCCGTTGCACATGGGAGGATGGTCAGCTCTAAGGACAGTGCAGATATTAGAGGATGGTTGTGTATGAAGTCATAGTTCAGTCATAGACAAGAGCCTCCCAGAGCTTCCGGGGTGGGGGCAAGGAAGGAGAGGGGCGATCCTAAGCTTAGAGAATCACTGATTTTTGACATGACAAGCCAGGCAAACTTGGTAAAGCTATTTGAGTGTATCAGCAGTGGTTTCCAGAAAGTATTATTACCACAGATGTTACTGCAAGATAATCAAAAGAACACATCTAATTTGGGAATGTGGAGTACTTGTTTCTGTTGCTGATTCTATCATTTGAAGCTTTCAGAGCTGAAGGCTTTCATGATTAAGCACATATTATTCTCCTGGAAGATATTTCTTTTTTGGCAGATAAGATAATGGAACAGATCCACTGTTTGTCAAGAGGAGTTACTATGTCATTAAAAAGCCTTTAACACAATGTTTTTCTCTTTTCCATGCTGGTTGAAAAGATTTGAATGCAAAAGCATAGATATAACAATAACAGTACAAAACCTAAATTGTCCATGGAAAAGCTTAAACCAACTTAAAACTTTGCATTTGCCAAATGCTCTTCAGGCAATTTAAATGTAATTCAAAACAGGCACTCAGTAGCCACAGATGTGTGTTGCCTCAAAATGTTCTTTGTCTTGGTTGCATAGATCCATTTTCTTTCTGAAGGTGCTTTTAAAAATTGCCTCTATTGCTGCAGGAGGAAAAAAATCAAAATACAATGATATAATTTATATGATTAAAATTTTTTTCTTATTAACCATGGAAAAGTATTATCATTTACTTCAAAAAATTATTAATTATACTGTTTTGTTGAAACTTAAGAATAATTCCAGAAGGGCCTTTTGCAGGCTAATAGGAGTTTATTAAATACCTAGTGTTCTGAATTCAAAGAGATGATCTGAAACTCCCCTCACTTTAGCAACAGATACAGAGGATCTTCTATTTTTGCTCATTTGTACAAACAGGCCACCACACACTTTGTGTCCATGAGAGGACAAAGACACGCCCTAAATATTTTTCAGAAGATCCTCAGTACAGCTAGGTGCTACCCTAGGAAGTCTGTTCCCTCTAACACTGTAGAATTGTGATGCCCCTTGATCAATTTATAGTTCAGGAGACATCTGAACGAAGGAAGTTAAGAAAGATTTCTGGGAACCTTTTGGAAGTGAATCAAGGTTCCTAATTGAAATAGACCACACGATGTTTCTCTAAGACCTAATTTGCCATCTCTGGTCTGGACCTTCACAGGCACTATGTGCTGTTGAACTCCTTAACCTGCACCGTCTCCAGAGCAGTGGACTGGAATTGGGGCACTGCCCCACCCACAGAATGGCCTAAAAAGGGAACTCATTCCTTAGGGAAGGTTCTCTCCTGTAGCTTCTGGGTATTTAGGAGAGGCCTCCTGACTTTTGAGCTATCTCATTCAACCCTCCTGCACCCTGACTGGGGAGAGGGTGGTAATAGAGATCCAAGACTTTTCTTCAGACTGGCTGGATGGAATGGATGTTGGCTTTCTCATTAAACTGGTGTATGGAATTTTACTAAGTCTCAGCTCCTCGCAAATGGCATAAGATTAACAGTATTCCAAAATTAGCTGGGTGTGGTGGTGGGTACCTGTAATCCCAGCTACTTGGGAGGCTGAGGCAGGAGAACCACTTGAACCCGGGAGGCAGAGGTTGCGGTGACCTGAGAGCACGCCATTGCACTCCAGCCTGGCCAATAAGAGTGAAACTCCGTCTCAAAAAAAAAAAAACAACAAAGGATTGATAGTATCCATCTCATAGGAAAGTGACAATTAAATGAGATTTTACATATGAATGCCCAGCACAGTGCCTGCTACACAGTAAGTGCTCAATAAATACTAGCAAGTTGCAGCGGCAGTGGCATCCGTGGTACTTGTCTAAGTTATGGAAGGAAATGCTTGGCATTTTGGGGGCTTGGGTATGGAAAATGTTTAATAAAATACCCTTCCATTGTGACACTACACTTTCTTTTTTTCTCTCAACTTCCATGCAAATACACTGTGACTTCAATTTGATTTGTCAGTGTCAATGTGGGACAAAAATCATCAAGTCCTGCCTACAGCTCTCTGGCGGCCTACCCTCTCCCTTTTAGAACCCGCTCAGATTGGGTAATGGGAAGGTACTTGATAAAACAGCAGGTTTTTGCAATCCATTGTCTTACTATGGCACTTCTTTTGCAATCCATTGTCTTACTATGGGACTTCTTTGTAATCTTTCTATAAACAGGTTAATGGTAGACTTGGCAAACAGCTAAATGGTGTTTGTGATGCACCTGTTTGTGTAGGATTGTTTGTGGTAACCAGACCTGGAATCTACAAATAGATGGAGCATGACTCCCTAGAATACACCACATACATATGCTATGTGACTGTGAGTATAAGATGGAAATGTGGCCCTCTTCTGTGCAAGTGATGTGCACTTCACACACACCTCGGAGGTCACACATGATCCATGGCAGGAAAGGTCCTGGAGAGCTGCATTGAGGGGAGTAGACCTCTCCCTGCTTTTCCTGTGACTCACAATGACCTCTGAAATTACTAGTAAACCTTGATGCTGGGTGAGATCTCAGGTTCTCTGGCACCTTTATTGACAATCTGGCACCTTTATTGACAATCTGAGCCTGTGTGCTATGTCAGGTAGTAAGGTGAGTGTCATGGAAGGTAGTACAGTGCCTGGTATACAAAAATGTCCCCTCCGCCAACAATGCTTATTGAATAAAAGGATGAACGAATAGGAGAGTAAATAGACAAATGAATGAGTGAATGAATGGGGATTTTTTCTTCCTACTGTCAGTTGCAGATCGCCAGAAGACATTAAAAGAAACAAAATACCCAAGAGTGATTCTTTAATCGTGGGTTTCCAGGCATCTTGATTGGTTAAAAAGGAGGAAAGAAGGGCAGGAGACTCCTGAAACTCTTCAGACCTACCCTCCTTCCTGTTGCAAGTGCTTGTATGGATTTTCTGGGGGCATGGGGGAAGCATTTTTAAAATTTTTTTAAAGGATAAACCAAAATGAAATTGTCTGAATTTAAGTCAAGTAGTAATTTGGTCTGATTATACAGTACTTAAGTCTGAGCCTGTATGACATTTGCTAATTGGCCTGACTGCAACCACCTTTAAAGAGCCATTATGTGGAACAAAACAGGTTATTGAATTAATAAACAGAGAGAGCACTTACAATCAATTTTAGGGCTTATCATTATACGTTACATACATGTGTCAATGTATCACATGTACATCATAAATATGTATAAGTATTATGTATCAATTTAGAAAAAGAAATTTTAGGGCTTAAAAAAGCATGAAACAGCCAAGGCCTACTGAATATATTTTGAAATTACAGATTTTCTGGCAGTGTATAATAAGCTAAGTTGTTATATTCTAAGATTCCTTCTTAGCACAAGGAGATTCTCCATTATATGTAAATCAAGCCTGGCATCAATGAATGGAATCTTGCTGGTCTTACTGGAAGAGACTTCGGGGGGAAATAGAAGTGCCCTGGAGAAGACTCTTTTTTTTTGAGAAGACCTTTTAAAGCCCTGTGTACTTTTTTCCTGAAAGAGTAGGACATGCATGGTACCTTCAAGCTTTTAGGCTGCAATAGAGCAAGGCGTTCACCATAGACCTCACTGAGGGTTTATTCAAGGTTCAGGATGTTGTATTTGTCACTGAAAAGAAACCAGAGCTAAATTGATAAAGTTCTTTATAAATTGGACTTAAGCAAAGTAATTGGAAAACCCCAAATAAGAAAACTCTACCATTGTAAGTTCTGCTTATATCTGTTTTGCTCACCATTGTATTGTAGTCACACTGTCTGGCAGAGTAGTTGATATCAACCTACTTACCTTTCTTCTAATGCCTGATACTTCACATGTTTATGTGGCCATTGGGTACTTCCTATATCCAGTCATTGCTTCTGGCCTTGAGCCCATTATTTGAGAGCAAAATTGAGAAGCCACAGTTTGCTACTGCTGCTATCTTTGTGACAATTTCCACAAGAGCACCAGGATTCTGGGGTCTGCCATGGGAGCTACAGGCTAGCTAACTTCAGGATAAGATATTTAAGGAAAGCAATCCTGTAATTATGTTAGCAAAGATTTGTAAACAGAAAGAAAGGCTACAGCCTGCCAAAGTATTTTTTAAGAAGAGGCATACTGTTGATTTGTTCCACATTTAACAACCGATATAAATAAGCAAATTCCTGCCTTTTGTCATGTGTCAGACATTCTGTCCTCTAGAAGAATGGCATCTAGAAGAAAAACACATCTGGTTTCTGAGCCCAGCCCTGTCATCAATAAAACAGATGGGTTTAAAAGAGACCAGAAGGCAGGACCACAAAGTAAGCTACATGCATTTTTCTAACTGCAATTTCCTTCTTGGTAATTTGAAGCTTGATATAGTCCCTGAATATTGAAACTCCATTTCATGCATTTATAATGTGATATGGAATATGAAAAATTAGAAATAGGAATTTGGTGGGAACAGAGTCTGTTGCCCACATTTAAATCCTTGTATTTACCATTCAAGGGTTTATCTCTAATGATAGCAGTGTGCTAGAACACAAAGAGAGGAACACAAGGAAAAATGCGGTCACCAAAAATTACACTTTAAGTTCCATCTTTGGGTAAATGGCTTGCCATCTTTTGTTTTAGTATCCTCACCTTCAAAGTAAAAGATTAGGCAGATGATCCCCTACATTCCTACTATCTTTAGAATTCTAGGACTTATACATACTCTGATGGAATTCTTCACTGGTATAACCTTTCCAAAGGACCATATTTATCAAATATATCAAAGACACAAGAAATGATCATATATTTTGACTCAGCAATTCACTTTAAATTGTGTATCTTGAGGAAATAAACAGGCATGTATGCAAATATGTATGCACAAGGTATTTATTACAGAGTAGTTTATAATAACAAAATTTTGGAAGCAATAAAAATATTGAGTCATAGATGATTAGTATGTAAATATGTGAGAGTATATTCATAGGCTTGAAAAAATATTTTCTATGTCAGCCTCAGCAATATTTCCTTTTTATTAAATAGCATGGCTATAAAAGGAAAATAGCCAAACTGTCCTGCACAATAAGATTTTGGGCAATGAAATTCACAGTCAGTAGCCTCTGACTAAAGCTTTGGCTCTGAGCTTTCAGAAGTTCTCCATACCTGGGGCTCCAGCAAAGGATTCATCAAGACAGGAGGCTGCTCTAGTTCAATATTAAGATTCAGTGTTGAGGTAGGAAAATGAAGAGGGGACCAGGGCCTGGCCTGAGAGTCACTCATCAGGCTGCTGCTGGTGCTTGGGAGTGTCCTAGTACAAGGGGAGATTCAGGTCGGCATAGCATGGTATTCAAGTAGTTTAGTATTAATTGACACCAAAAATCCAGATGCGTCTTCTTGGTGGGCAGAACATAGACAATGATGGGCAATACAGTCAGGTGTCCAGGAAAGAGGTAGAACTGGAAGAGTCTTCCAGTTGGTGACAGGCCTCCAGGATGGGCTGGGATTCAAGAAAAAGGAAGAAATTGTGAAGAGGTAAAGAAAGAGAGGTCACTGTATTATTATCTGAGCACGGAGTACATGGGGTGTGGGAATTTGACCTTGCAATCAAGAGCCACCTTCTCAGAACAGGTAAGGCAAGGAGTGACAATTTAGACTCATCATTCAAAAACTTCATTAAGTGGATCCACAGCTCTCATGGATGTAACCAGGAGTGGGTCTCCAAGCTCTGTCCCTAATCGAAGGTCTCATGGATGGGGAAGCCTGGTAAACCTGCAGTGGAAAAGTGAGAAGGCAGTGACGCTATGATCCTGCTGTGCATCTCTGAGATCTCTATTGCTCTGTGGTCTTTGCCTTCATGGGGAATAGCCTGATGCTGTAGCCTTGGTCAAATTCATGCCAGCCAGCTAGCAGAAAGCAATTCAAGGACACAAATGGAGCCACACATAAGAGTGTGAGATGAGGAATTTGATGGTTCACTTTAAATGCCACTCTGTTTTTCAGCTCTATGAAATGTTTTATTTTACAACTATTTTTGGACTTACCATGTAGCAGCAATATGTCTTTACAGGTGTCTACTGCATAGACCTCACTCTGCAGTCCAGTGATTTGCTTAATTATGACAAAACACAAAACAACAGTAAAAAAAGACAAAATCATATTGTAAAATAATACAATAATATATAATATGTAACAGTATAATATATATACCCAAAACCATGAAATGACATCAATCAACAGGCATTTGTTGAATACCTGCCATGTGTCATGGACTTTACCATGCCCCAGGAAACAAAGATGAGTCTTAAACAGCCCTGGCCTGTGAGATGCTCTCTGTTTACTGCATAACCAGCAGGATGTCTATGATTCTTGGCAGCCAAGAGCCACTTTTCTTCTGTGTCTATCAATCCCACATTTTGCCTCATCTACCACCTCTCATGTTTACTGATGCAGAGGCTTAATATTCTTGGCCTGGCACTATAATAAAAACTAACAGTTTCTTAGTACTTATGCTGAGCTCTTGTCTAAGATTTTATCTTATTCATTCACAACAACTCAGTGAGGCAGAGACTTTTAGGATTCCTGAGTTACAGGGGTTAAGAAATTTGCTTATGGTCACAGCTGCTAAGTAGGAAGTTGGTGTTTGAACCCAGATAGCCTTGTTTCAGGGTACAGGCGTTTAACAATTATGCTTTGTTGTATCAGTGGGAAGCAAAAGAAGGGCATAGTCTTTACCACTGAGGAATTTAGAATCTACTTCTGGAAGATAAAGTTAAATTGCTGAGAGCGGTGGATGACAGAGCATGCAAGGCAGAGTGTAGACTACAGACGCCGTAGGGGTTGAAGAAGGTGAGTTCAGCAGTGGGGGAAGGCTTATAAGAGTGTGTCTGGGAAAGTGAATAGGGTTTGGGAGATGGAAATGCGAGGTGGGAGTGTTTGGGGCATGGGAGTGAGTCAAGTTTGTGTCAGGAACACAACCGAGTACCCTCTAATGCCCACTGCTTTAACAGGCACTTGGTCCTGGAGGAGGGGGCAGGGAAGGTAGGCGGTGGTTTCTCTTTTTTGCCCTTGAGGACAAAAATGTTTCAGACTCACATCTTTTATGCATGCAGTACTATTTCTGAAAAGCTAAAAGTAACCTACGGGGCTTATCAATTTTAAAAACAGGAAATCTTTTCTATAGAATTTTCAAAAACTGGTAGGACTCCTCTTAAAAATTCTAAACATTTGATTTTTTATCCTCCTTGATCTATATGAAATTATTCAACAGTCAAGGACCAAAGTAATTACTACTATTGAAATTATACAGTATTAAAAATGCATTTAAAACTGATCTCTCCTTTATTTTAAACATAATTATGAGACAGAGTTGTGCACAAGGAAGATAAAGTCTGTGCCACAATGATGCCAAAGACTTCAATCAATTTGAATCACGGAGGGAAAAGAGGCCAAAGCTAGTATCACAGAACTAAAATACAAAAAAAAAAAAAAAAAAAAAGAAAAAGAAAAATAAACAAAACCCAACAATAACAAAATAAAACGAAAGTAACATTTTTAAAGTACTTCCCACAAGCCAGGATATCTGTTAGTTTTTTCATGTACTATTTTATTAGTCACAAAAATTCTATGAGATATTTGTATTCCCATTTTATGGATGAGAAAACTGAGGATTTAAAAGATTATCTTCCCCAATCAACACGTAGTAATGCTAGAGCACAGACTCGGATCCAGACTTTCCAAATCATTATGCCATGTGGTTAGCAACACCCTTTGGCTTAGTTCCCAAATGCCCAATGGTGTGACTCACAATGACATGAAGTCTCTTCTCCAGTCAGATTCCCTCCAGTATCTTCTTCTGGTGTTTCAGTGTAGTAAGGGAAGCTTATAGTAGTGTGTAGATAAAGTATCTGACAAATTGACTTACAATTTTCAATATTCCCCTTGAATTCTTGCTATCATACCAGAACATCTGACCGCTTACTCAAGGGTTCAGAAAGAAAGTCCAGGTTTTCTTTTTCTTAAGCCAAAGCTTTACCTTCCTGTCTGCTGGATTTTTCCACTGTATCAAAGTGAAGTTTGTTTCAAGGTGTGGCGTGCAGACAAACAGGCCAAACGGAAAGAATATCTCCAATTAGTCTGATTTGTGTAATAAAATAGTGCCTATAGGCATTAAGGACTAAATACGAGACAGAGGCAGCTCTCTGGCTGACTGTGCCTGATTTCCATGGCCCTCTGCAAGCCTGTACCAAGTCCTAGGCCAGGCATAGCATGCTGCAAATTCGAAGCTCCTGGGAATTGGCTTGCGCTTGACATATAATCAAATATATTTTGATACCTTGGAGACAGGGTTTAGGATGTCTTGGATGTGAGAAGTTGGAGATATTAGTGATAAAAGTGATCATCACTGGGACTTCAAATTGAAAAGATCACCCAGAGTGACATGAAATGCTCTAGCAGTTCTTCCTAAAGGGAACTTTTACTCATGACAAGGTGCTTTTTGTTTTAGTTTTTGGTTTTGTTTTGTAATGTGCATATTAGTCTCTAGGGGGCATTTTGAAAATTGGAGCTTTGACAAAACTTCCAGGGTTTACATCCTGATGTCTCTCTTTTTTTTTTTTCCGAGTTGTAAAATAGCAATCTAAAATGATCAAAAAAGATAAATAAATAAATAAATATAGAAAGATTAAAAAAACAAATATTACCTCCTAATTACCCTCTTTATGCATCAGTTTCTTCATTGGTAAGATGGAAATAATAATAGTACTTCACATCTTTTTTTTTAGAATTAAACAATCCCTGTATAAAGGTGCTTAGCATATTGCCTTATTGCTTAGCACACAGTAAAAACACATAATAAATGAAGATATTATTATTAATGGTATTATATTAAATGTGACCATTAATAAGGGATATAAAATATCTTGAGCCCTTTGGTAAACAAAACTCCATCTCTAAACTGAGACGAATTGTACCCTGGGGTCGTCGTTGCCTTGGATTCAGGCTCAGGAGCTCATTGGTGCAAGGCTGTGTTCTCTGTAGTTCTTCTGGTAGCTAACATCCCTTGGCTGGGGCCCAAATCACAAGAGTTAGCTGAGTTTTATATGACAAGTCTAGGCCATCTTTTTTGGGATTTATATACGAATGCTCTTAGGTTAGTTTTAAAATCTTTTATTTTGTGACAATCTATGACTTCACTTTTATTAAGTGACTTTCTCTACTATTTTAGAACAGATTGGAACAATTTGATGTTAATAAACTCTTCAGTGCTAAATAGTCTATCTTTTTATGCACAATATACTCACCCTTGGAGAGCTGAGCTGACCTCAAATTTTGGGCTTACATTTGCTTTTCCCACAATGAGCCAACTGAATCATGAAAACAAACAAAAAAAACAAAAACACAGCAGAAACTAAACCCTCCCTTATCTCAGGGAAGTGGCAGATGCTAATTGTAAAGGTTTATCTTCTTTTAACCATGGTCTAGGAGAGCAGTTTTGCTACTTTATCCCAGCTCTGATATCACAAGAAATGGAAATTTCATGCAAGCAAATATTATTTATGAATATGAGCAACTCTAGATGCATTTTTTATGAACATGGAACATTTGGCTTTGCATCTGGTAGTGTGGAGAATAACAAATCCAGCTCTGCACCCTAGGAGACATCGAGATTACTTTATTATTACAATGGTTTCATAACTCCAGGCAATTTTCAGACACCTGGATATTTATGAATGGTTCAAACCTCCCTGATAGCATTTTATTCATACAACTTTGAAGTTAGAGATCATTTGAGTTAGCTGGGTTTCTAAAAGCATGTGGGAAATAAATGAAAATCTTAGCCCCTCAATTTGTTAGTGCTTTATTTCATCATTGCCAATCCTTTCAAACCTTGGCCAAAGCTTGGCCAAAGCTTGGGAGCTTGTGATGGTTACCATGAAATTCAAGGCTTCCCTCTGGAACACATCGCTGGCATACTTTGTTAGTCTTAAGTCATCTTCTTGATTTCTGGTGGGATAAATGTAATTCCTCTGTAGAATTTAATGTAGAAATGGATTAAATTAGTCTTTTACATCTTTATAAGTAGCTCCTCATTATGCTGGCCAACATTTAAGTTTTTTAAGTATCTCTTAGAAATCTCTGTTTTTCATCTTACCCAGGCACTCTATTGTTTGAAAGGAATTGGATAGAAAAAGATGACTTGGCTTTTAGTACAAAAACCACTAGAGAGCCCTTGGAAAGTTTATTTGTGCACTTGTATATTTTGACACTCACTCAGTAGGTGAACTTACACAGAAGAGAGCCGTGTCTAATAGGACTGTCTGATTCTATTTATTTTTTGTTATCATCTTGCAGTGCTGTTTTTGGCACACAGCTATGTAAGCCGCCAGTCTCAAAAAAAAAAAAAAAAAAAAAAAAAGGGATAATCCTGTGCTGATCACTTCAAGTTTGCCCTAAACAGCTCAACATTGACATTTTCCATGTACTAATTCAGGTTTTTGCTTGAGAACAAACAGGAATGGCATTAAGGAGAGATGCCTCTTTTTCTCATCTACAGGTTTTATTCCTAAATATTAATTTAAACATCTTTAGATTCTATTCTGTTTTATTACTCTTTATTTCAACTTTTACACTTCCTCCAAAAATGAGTTTTGCGCATTTTATTTTATTTTTTGTAACAGAGTCTTGCTCTGTCACCCGGGCTGCTGTGAGCTTGGCTCACTGCAACCTCTGTCAAAGTGATTCTCCTGCCTCAGACTCCAAAGTAGCTGGGACTACAGGTGCCTGCCACCATGCCTGGCTAATTTTTGTATTTTTAGTAGATATGGGGATTCACCATGTTGGCCAGGCTGGTCTTGAGCTCCTGACCTCAGATGATCCTCCCACCTTGGCCTCTCAAAGTGTTGGGATTACAGGTGTGAGCCACCACGCCCAGCCTGAGTTTTGCACATTTTAATTTTAGGTTTTAATATTTAGGTTTTAGGTGTTTTTTGTACAAGTCAAATGATAACAACTGTATATGGGTTTTTGTCCGAGAACTAGGAAACAGACACGGTCTGAGAATTCTAGATTATAACTTTTAGAATCCAGAAGCACTCCTCTTCGAACGGTTGTCTGTGAGCTCTTTTAATCTTCTACCTTTATTTATAAAATATTTATGCCCCACCCCAGTACATGTTTACAGACTTGCTATCTCAGAGGTCTACACTGAAATGGCCTTCCTAGGGCCCCCAAGGCTGAACGTGCTCTGAGCCCTGCTCCTGCTCTGAGCTCCTTGCTGAGTGAATGAGTTCATACATCTGCCACTGCAGTAGCAGAGCGTTTGTATTGTATATCACCAGCAAACGTTCGAAAGATCAAGTAGCCACAATGAAATATCACCTCATACCCATTAGGATGGCTACTATTTAAAAAGAAATCAGAAAATAACAAATGTTGGTGTGCCATGGAGAAATTGGAACCCTTGTTCACTGTTGGTGGGAATGTGAGGTGGTACAGGTGCTATGGGAAACAGTATGGAAGTTCCTCAAAGAATTAAAATTAGAATTACCATATTATCTAGCAATTCCATTTCTGGGTGTATCTCCAAAAGGATTGAAGGAAGGGTCCTGAAAAGATATTTGTATACTCATGTCCGTAGCAGCATAATTCACAAGAGCCAAAAGGTGAAAATAACCCAAGTGCCCATCAACAGATGAATGGCACTATGGTTTGAATGTATATGTCCCTCCATAATTCATAAATTGCAATTTATCTCCCAAAGTGATGGTCTAAGAGATGGGGCCCTCAGGAGGTGATTAAGACATGGGATTAGTGCCTTTATGGAAGGGCTTGAGGAGTGAGTTTGCCACTTCCGTCCATGTCTTCTGCCTTATGAGGACACAGCATTTGTCCTTTTTGCCCCCCTTCCCTCTGTCTCTCCTGCCACGTGAGGACAGAGTATTAGTACCCTCCAAGGTCACTGCAACAAGGCACCATCTTGGAAACAGAGACTTGCAGATGATTTGATCTTGGATTTTCAGCCTCCAGAACTGTGAGAAATAATTTTCCTTTCTTTATATATTATCCAGTCTCAGGTATTTTGTTATAGCAACGCAGACAGACTGAGACAAATGGGTAAAGAAAATGTGGTATATACTTAGAATGAAATATTACTATTCAGACTTAAAAAGGAAGAAAGTTCAGAATATGCCACAACATGGATGAGCCTTGAGGAGCTGATGCTAAATGAAATAAGCCAGACACGAAAAGATGCATACTGTATGATTCCACTTATTTGAGGTGTTTGAGGTACCTTGGTCAAATTCATAGAGACAGAAAGTAGAATGGTGGTTGCCAAAGGATGGAGGATAGGAGAAATGGGGTTTGTTGTTTACTGGGTACAGAGTTTTGCAAAATAAAAAGAGTTGTGGTGGTGGTCATACAACAAATGTGGATGTGGTTAACACTACTTAACTGTATGCTTAAAAGTGGTTCAGATGGGCCAGGCGCAGTGGCTCATACCTGTAATCCCAGCACTTACTGAGGCCAAGGTGGGCAGATCATTTGAGGTCAGGAGCCCAAGACTGGCCTGGCCAACATGGTGAAACCTCATCTCTACTAAAAGTACGAAAAATTAGCTGGATGTGGTGGTGGGCGACTGCAGTCCCAGCTACTCGGGAGGCTGAGACAGGAGAATTGCTTGAACCTGGGAGGTGGAGGTTGCAGTGAGCTGAGATGAAGCCACTGCACTGCAGCCTGGGCGACAAAGTGAAACTCCATCTCAAAAAAAAAAAAGTGGTTGAGATGAAAAATTTATATCATATGTATTTTATCGCAATTTTTAATAAAATATGTAAGAGATAAATGCACATCCTTAATATTTTTACTGCCCCTAGTGGGTTTTTAATTATCTTACTCTGTAGCCCACCACTTTGAAGGCATGCTAACAAACCAAACGTGATAGACACAGAGATGCACCTCCCACCTCCTTCTCCAAGGAGGGACGCACTGCCAACCCAAGGGAGTGTGTCCAGCAGATGGTCCAGATGTCAGACACTCTAGGACCCACCTCATCTACAGATAGCTCCCTTGCTGAAGTGATGTCCTTACAGGGCAGCCTGCATTAGTCATGGAGAGTAGCAGGGTCATAAAAGCCCAGCCCTTTCAGCCTGATGTGGGACAGTCTGATGGTTAGCTCTCATTCTAGACTCTCCCAAGGAGGCCTGCATTGCAGTTATACTTCATCTGCCCAAAGCTACTTCTACCTCTTTCCTTTTCCCAGGTGTGAATTCCTAATAAAGATTTTTGTATACAAATTCCATCTCAGTATTTTGGATTTTGGAAAACCCAGCTTGAAAGAGAGATCAAGTTGCTATCAAGATTAATGGAAACAGATTCCCTAATTTCTAAACAAGAGTGAACTTGTATTTCAGTTGCTTAGTGAAATGATGAAGGCCATTACATTTGAAGAATAAAATAAATTAGAGCTCTGAATAGGCAAATGAAGTCCTTTTCTGATGAAGAAACATGCATACACATCCATGCACACAAGAACCAAGTTAACATAAAAAAGTTATACTACAAAATGAATAGAGACTTCTGCTCTGTAAAAATTTCTGTGTTTCTAGTTCAGGTAAACCTATTTTCTACAAAATGGGTGTGATCAGACATTAATATTCATTTGCCTCCTCTAAGGAGAATCCTCCCACATTGTAATTGTAGACAGTGATCAACCGGCCCGAACAAACAAGAGGATAAATAGGTCAATCTATCATCAAAACAGCTCAGTGGTAGGGAGAGGAATATAAAACGGCCCTGAATGGCCAAAGTGGGAGATACCAGGTAAGTGAGTAGTCACCATTTAAATACAGTTACAGTGTACCCTTTTGAGTATTTATAGCCATGTCTCTGCTTTTTCTGTGTGCCTCTGTGAACAGCCCTTGATTCTTAGAATTTCGATGAGAAATTCCAGACATCTGAAGATTCTTTCCAAACATGATAGTTTCTGCTAATATGAAGAAAAAATTAGCCCATGCATTTTGAGATCACATTTGCACACAAAGAAGAATTAAATAAATTATAATACAATTTAATTCCTACCTCATTTTGGCTTTAATTATTTGGATATTATAGGATCTTCTTGAATATAAATATATTTTAAAACTTCAAAGCATAATGAGAAATCATTTGTTTGTGACCGTTGAAGAAAGAGAGATGTAGGATTGTGAAATAATTTGTACATCCAAGTTAATTATATTTCCATTTGGCTTTCAAATAAGGTAAAAAATGACTCTGCCAGGTGTTTCTATACTATGATATGACAGCTAGAATGTATTGAACACACTAGGTGGACCACTTGCACTTTACCAGGGGTCTTTCAATTTTTTTCTCAAAACAATCTGCAAAGAGGGAATTATTATTATATTATATTATTATAATACTCACTTACAATAAGGAAATTCACAGCTTAGAGGAACTGAACAACTTGGCTAAAGTCGCATGGGGAGGAAGTAAGAGAAACAGGAGGAAGCAGGAGGCTGGCTGCAGGGTTGGAGCTCCTAAGACCTACCTGCTGCACATGAATGAACCCAGCCAGTTCATTGAATAAATTGCTAAGTTTTGTTCATGTTGTATGAATTGATGGTTTAATTAAATGTTTTGAATCATGGAATTATATTATTTTGAACTGATAGATTTTCATTAAAAGATGATAAGACACTTAAATCAACTTTTAAGATTTCTTTCCGTTAAAAATATACTTTTCAGTCTTATTTGAGGAACAAAACACCAGTCAGTGAGAGTCAATGAATAGTGTTTTTGGATGACTAAAGGGGAGAATGGTGGAATGATCTGTTTGATGATCTAATCTCAATTGCTAGGGACATGATGGTTTTAACTTCCTGAGTTTTGAAATTTACCCAACTCAAAGTTTCATTGCCAGACATGTCATTATCAGTCATTGTCATGGCAGGGCACAAAAATGGCAAATGCATCCATCTGTCTTCTCTGTCTTCCTCCCTATGCCTGTGACAGGCATTCCTAGTAGATCACAGCATCTGGTGAGCCCTGATGTGGTCAGGATCCATTCTGCCATATCCCAGGGAGCAGCCATCACAAAAACTCTCTGTGATTACAAAACTTTTCTGTAGTTCTCTAGCACTTGGGGGCTGAAATAGGGGAGTTCAAGGTGCAGCTCTATGTTTGTAGAACATTTATAAAGGGTGTTTTTTTTCAATACCCCTGAAAAGTCCTAGTTTCCTTCTAAATTTTCAAATCACGGTTCTGGCATTAAGAAAAAGAGGTTTTAGGAAAAGGGCTATTGTGTCTCCTTTTCTTGGGTCCTTCTTAGGTAATTGGATAGTTAACATGAAAATATAAGCTCATTTAAATTGATAAGAGCTCACTTAACATGTTGGTTTTCTTACTAATAATTTTTTAATATTAAAATATCTTTCTTCCCCCATTTAGATTTTATAAACCTTTATGTGACAGACATGTGTGAGGTGAGTTTAGAATCATTGTCTCTTGGGAACACACCAATTGTAATGTTGGGTACTTCAGAGACCTCCACAGGCTAAAGGGAGTAGTTATTTTGGGACAAACCTTTGGGTAAACCTCGTATAACAGCTCATCCAAGTTCCCTTTACTTATGAGTAGAAATGAACCTGTGGCTTACAACTAAATAGAAATAAATGTTCTCAGCAGGGAAGAGTCATTACCAATTTAATGAACCAGAGTTCTGTTTATAGCTCTGTGAAGGATCATAATGTGTAAATTTAAATAAAACACCATGACTTTCCTTTTAAGTGTTAATATGTGAAATATTGACTTAGTCGATTCCTAACTTAAAAAGTAAGTGTAAAATTCAGATGTGTCTATCAAGTTCACTGACAGGCAATGCAATTAGAGACTCCAATATAAATGAAAACAGGCCTCTAAACAATAGCATTGCAGCATCTGGGATTCGCATTATTGGTCCGTTGTGCTCAGTCTGTTATAGGGCTGATGACTTTAATTAGCAATGTTCATTTAAACATATGTTTATATAAACACTTGAATATGACAAGTTTCTTTTTTCAGAAAAGAACTTTGATTTTAGGTTCTAGGGTACATGTGAAGGTTTGTTACATAGGTAAACTTGTGTCATGAGAGTTTGCTGTACAGATTATTTCATTGCCCAGGTATTAAGTCCATTACCCAATAGCTATCTTTTCTCCTCCTCTCCCTCCTCCCATCCTCCACCCTCAAGTAGACCCCAGTGTCTGTTGTTTTTTTCTTTGTGTGAAAGTGTTCTCATCATTTAGCTCCCACTTATAAGTGAGAATACTCGATATTTGATTTATTGTTCCTGAATTAGTTTGCTAAGGATAATAGCCTCCAGCTCCATCAATGTTCCTGTGAAAGACATAATCTTGTTCTTTTTTTATGACTGCATAGTATTCCATAATGTGTATGTACCACATTTTCTTAATCCACTCTGTTATTGATGGGCATTTAAATTGATTCCATATTTTTGTTATTGTGAACAGTGCTGCAATGAACATTTGCATGAATATTTCTCTGGGTATATACTCATTAATGGGATTACTGGATTGAATGGTAGTTTTGCTTTTGCTCTTTGAGAAATACTGCCTTCCACAATTGTTGAACTAATGATTTACACTCCCACCAGCACTGTGTAAGTGTTCCTTTTTCTTTGCAATCTTGCGAGCGTCTGTCATTTTTTGACTTTTTAGTAATAGCCATTCTGACTGGTGTGAGATGGTGTCTTATTGTGGTTTTGATTTGCACTTCTCTAATGATCAATGATGTTGAACTTTTTTTCATATATTTGTTGGCCACATGTATGTCTTCTTTTGAAAAGTGTCTGCTCATGTCCTTTGTCACTTTTTAATGGGGTTGTTTATTTTTCTCTTGTAAATTTGTTTAAGTTCCTTACAGATGCTGGATGTTAGACCTTCGTCAGACACATAGTTTGCAAGTATTTTCTCCCATTCTGTAGGTTGTCTATTTACTCTGTTGATAGTTTCTTTTGCTGTGCAGAAGCTCTTAAGTTTAATTAGATTCCATTTGTCAATTTTTGCTTTTGTTGGATTGTTTTGGTGACTGTCGTGAAATCTTTGCCTTTTCTTATGTCCAGGATGGTATTACCTATATTTTCTTCTAGTCTTTTTATGGTTTTGGGCTTCACATTTAAGTCTTTAATCCATCTTGAGTTGGTTTTTGTATATGGTGCAAGAAAAGGGTCTAGCTATAATCTTCTGTATATGACTAGCCAGTTGTCCCATCACCATTTGCTGAATAGGAAGTCTTTTCTCCATTGCTTCTTTTGGAGATCAGATGATTACATGTGTGCAGCCTTATTTCTGGGCTCTCTATTCTGTTCCATTGGTCTATGCACCTGTTTTTGTACAGTGTCATGGTGTTTTGGTTACTGTATCCCTGCAGTACAGTTGGAAGTTGGGGACAAGTTCCTTTAACTGTAAAACAAAAGCAACAAAAACATGCCTTGAGATTTATCACAAAGTCTCTTTCCATGGTTCCTTTTGTGGGACTCTGGCTCCGTCAATCCTCGTTACTTACATCACTGCCATTTTCCATTCACTGTAAATTCCCAGCTTACGAACATGGGGATACATCTGCCTTATTCGCTGACGTCTTCTCAGGGTCTAGAACCATGCTTGGTCCATATTTGGAGCTCAAGAAATATCTGTTGAATAAATGAATGAGTGAATTTTTGGAAACTATTACAATTGAACAAAAGCTCTGGTGTTAGGACTCCTTTACCATATTTGATTAAAGTTCCTGAATAACCAGTTGGTTTAATTTTTTTTAAATTAGTAAATTCAATTGTCTAATCTTGGTAGGAGCTCCACTTCAGGTAAAATAAGCCAGTGCTCTCTTCAAACTGGGGTATAAGTATTTCTGGGGATAGACAAAAATTTTTCAGGCAGTTCACAGACAAAAACACTTAAAAGAAATCAACATTCAGATCTTCAATTTCCACATATACTCTTTCCTAAAGTTTATTTGAGAATACACAGGCAAAACACCTCCACTGTCATTATTTACACAAGAAAGGCATATCTCTCACCCAGCCTGGTTCTCATTATGGTGTGTTTGCTGGAGTGCAGAAACTCAGGTGACCGTAAAACCTACAATCAAACAAGGGCATTCTTGAGAGTGAAAATAGGCTCCATGAATCATTAACTTGGGGCCAGGCATAGTGGCTCACACCTCTAATCCCAACACTTTGGGAGGCCAATGTGGAAGGATCACTTGAGCCCAGGAGTTCAAGAGCAGCCTAGGCAATATAGGGAGACCCTGTGTTTACAAATAGTAAAAAGAAATTAGCTGGGTGTGGTGGCACAGTCCTGCAGTCCCAGCTACTCGAGAGGTTGAGGCAGAAGAATCACCTGAGGTTGCAGTGAGCCATGATTACAGTACAACATTCCAGCCTGAGTGACAGAATGAGATTCTGTCTCAATAAACAAACAAAATAGTTAACTTGTAACAATATAATCTTAACAAAGGTATGTATTCAGATAACACTACTACCATTCCCCTCCCTTCTTCTGAGCATATTAAGTTTAAAATGGTGGCTCTAAGTGCAAGAGTAGCAGGTAAATTAATAATCACTTGCTAAAGTGGTAAAATTTAAAAAATATTTTTCCCAGAAATTGATTAAGTAAATAAATCTAATGAGCCAATGATTTCTAAAACTTTGTTTTAAAAGGTCTTATTGACTTGTCTGCTGATGGATCAAAAGACACAAAAAATGTTTATAGCAGCATTATTCATAATAGCCCAAGAGATGTTACCCAAAACCTCCATCAAGAGTGCGTGATATATCCATACAATGGAATCTCACACAGCGATGAGAAAGAACAAACTGTTGCTGCATATAATAACAGGGCTGAGTTTCACAGCTGTAATGTTAGCAAGACCATACTTTTTGATTTCATTTTTATGAAGTTCATCCACAGACAAAACTGATTCATGGTGTTCAAGATTAAGACAATGGTATAATGGTTATTTTTGGGTGGGTTATAGACTAGGAGGGGGCACAAAGGAGACATCAGGAGAGATGGAAATGTGTTCTAGATCTTGATCTGGGTAGTGGTTACATGGATCAATCTATATTTAAATCTTCATCCAGCTTAACATTTGTCAACTTTATGTAAGGTATACATTAATAAGAAAGAAAACAAACTGATTTATTGAATCAATAAAGGTTCACTAATGTGCAATGCTGGGGGTTGGTGATATAATAACGAACAAGATCTCAAGAAGCTTACAGATAGGAAAACTGTCTCTCTAAACCGTACCTATCTGTTTTGGCATAATCATTAACACCCACTTACATCCCCCTAGCTGCCATGGGTTTTGTGATAAATTACAAAATTGCTCCATGTTCCAGTTATCTATTGCTTTGTAACAAATCATCTTCAATGCTTAATCACTTAAAATAAAAATTTTAACATAGCTCACAATATTATGGGTCAGGAATTCATGCAGAGCTCAGCCGGGCAATTCTTTTAGTTCTACTGGCCTTGAATGCAGTCTCTTGGAGGCACTCAACCGGCAGATAGCCTGGTCTGGAGGGTTCAAAACTGTCCACTTATGAGCTCTGGAACTTTGCTGGGGATAGCTGGGAGACAGGGGTCAGTTGGGACAGCTGACTGGAGTGCCTACCTGTGGCCTTTCCACAGTGGAGGTCTCAGGGTAATTAGATGACCTCTAATGAGGTGGCTGGCCAGGTGAAAGCTGCATGACTTTTATGAGCGAGCCTTGGAAGTCGCCTAGTGTCTTTTCCACTTCACTGTATGGATTGAAGCAGCAATAGCCTGCTACGTTCAAGAGGTGGAAACATAAACCCCATTTCCTAGTGGAAGAAATGTACAAAAATCTGCAGCCATTTTTTAAAAAAACCTTAATGCCCTACTTGGATCAATTCCAAGTAGACATTTTACACATCTATGTTCTCAGTATCTTTTGCATCCTTCTCTCTGTCCTTAGTATAACTTCATTAGCTTGGATTCTCACAATTTCTCATCTGTACTGTTAATGAATACTCTTAATTGATCCCCTGTTCTAGTTTCTCTCTTCTTTGGTTTGTCTTATTCATTGTTACCTAATGGCCAGCTTTAAAAATCTGTTAAACTTTTGCTAAAAAAATTTTTGAAGTAAATACCACTTTGCTTACTAAAACCCAAACTCCTTTGCCTGCCATTTAAAGCTCTTTATGACTTGATTCTAGCCCAGTTTTTCAAACTGATCTTTCATAGCCCCTTTTGTGAACTTTAATGTTCAGCCAAATACCCATTCTTTATGTTGTCTTTATAGGACTCACGCTTCACATCCTCAGTGCATTAATTCACGTCATTATCTTCTGTCTGAAGTGAACCTACTCACCTGACATATGCGTTCACAGCCCAAATCTAATGGTTCTGCAAGGTCCTGGTGAAATGATTCTTCCAGGATGCTCATTTATTCATTCAACAAACATTTATTTCAGGCCTTATTTGTCAGCCTCTTTTCTAGGACCTGGAAACTCAGAGAAGAGGCAGACAAGGTCCTCAGCCTCAGAAGATTTACAAGTCTCTATTGGGAAGTAGTCTTGTCTCTCATAAAAATCTCTCATAAAAATCCATCGATTCCTTTCTTGTGCTAATTTTAGAGGTAGCGTAAGTAGGGTAACTAAACATTAGGATCCTGAAACTGTGACCTTGAAAAAGTTTCTGACCTTCTTTGGGCCTTAGTTTTCTTTTCCGTGAAGTGGGCTTATAACAGTACCTATCACACAGTTGCCGTGAAGTTTAAACGCTTTATTAAATACAAAACACTTAAAATAGAGTTTTTGGTAAACAGTAAGCACTATAAATAAGCTTTAATAATAATTATTATTGTTATTATTATTACTACTGTCATTTTCAGTTGTATATCCCCGCCCCCATTAGATTTATACGCTTGCTTTTTTGAGGCTGGGTAAGATAGCTTACAGTTTTGGGGTGAGTGTGAACTTTTAAGTCAGATAGAGCTGTTTAAGTCCAGCTCAGAAACTCATTAACTGTAGGACCTTGGCCAAGTTACCTTTCTGCACCTGATTTTTTATATATTTAAATTTTGCATAACAATACCTAACAGAGTTGACACAGGAATTTAATGAGGCCATATTTGTACATGGCCTAGTTTAGTATCTGATACGTAGTATGTTTCCCCAAATGGTGATGAAGGTGATAATGGTGATGATGATGAGCATAGACAATGATAAAATTATCATTCTGACATTTTCTAGAATTCCCTCTACTTACTATGGTACGTAATTTAGTGAATGTCCTTTTAGATATTCTAATGCTACTGTAAAATCAGTGTTCCCTAATTAGGATTATACCATATTTAATTAATCTCCTTTTACCACTTCCTGTAAATAGTACACGTCTTTAAATTTCAACCCATAGAGATGTGCCTCATCTTTCAAAATGATTACATGGTGCTTCTTTCTATATGTGTATCATAATTTATTTAACCAGTCTCTTATAAATGTATACTCAAGTTTCCAAGATTTTCTATTACATATCATGCTATAATTAAATCAATTACATATAGATACATGTTTCCATGCCTAGCTTATTATTTCTTTAAGAAGCAGTTAGAAGTAAAATTGCTTGACAAAGGAAATGTACATCAAAATATTCATGCATCCTGATAAATTGCTTTTCTGGCTGGTTGTAACAATTACTACACTCACTGCTGTGATCTGAATGCTCAGGTCCCCCTAAAATTCATATGTCGTAACCTACCTTTCTTTTTTTTTTGAGACAGAGTCTTGCTCTGTCGCCAGGCGCCAGGCTGGAGTGCAGTGGCGCAGACTTGGCTCACTGCAACCTCCGCCTCCCTGGTTCAAGCAATTTTCCTGCCTCAGCCTCCCGAGTAGCTGGGACTACAGGCATGCACCACCACGCCCAGCTAATTTTTTGTATTTTTTTTAGTAGAGACGGGGTTTCACCATATTGGCCAGGATAGTATCGATCTCTTGACCTCGTGATCCGTCTGCCTCGGCCTCCCAAAGTGCTAGGATTACAGATGTGAGCCACCAAGCCCGGTGAAACCTAACTTTCAACCAGTGTAATGGTATTAGGAGGTAGGGCTTTGGGGGTATGATTAAATTACAAGGACTCTGCCCTCATGAATGGGATTTGTATCCTTATAAATTAGTTCCAAGAGAGTCTATTTGCCTCTTTCACCATGTGAGGACACAGTGAGAAGACGCCATCTGTGAGCCAGGAAACAGACCCTCACCAGATACCTAATTGGCTGGTAATTTGGATCTTGGAATTTCCAGCCTCCAGAACTGTAAGGAATAAATTTCTGTTTTTTATAAACCACTCAGTTTATGGTATTTTGTTATAGCAGCCTCAGTGGACCAAGACATCACCAGTGGGGACCATCCATGTATTTAGATACCATTACTAAATAAACACCAGGCTTTGGTCAATTTCCACACATCTTTGTCAAGATTTATTTCCTTCATCTCTTTTTTTAAACCTATCAATATATTCCTAGTAACACAGGCTCTTTTATGTATGTCTTTTTATTTCCTCTAGACTACAGGCTTCTTGAGAAAAACAACCTTCATTCATTTTGGTAGTTTCCACTAATCAGTGATACATTTCCCTGGAATCTGGAGCAAACACATTTCTTTCCTCGGCAATTATTTGCAACATTAAAGTAGATCAAGGCCTTAAGCAAAGCTACCTATTTGTTCGTTAAAGAGTTGAGGCGGGAGATGGTTTGAAGTGATTGGAAATTTAAATTTACTTTTAGAATTTCCTTTTATTTCAAATGTAACTTCTTTTTCTCCTTGTTGGTATTTCCCTGTTGGCATAATAGATTTGGAGTACCCAAGCGCTGCATTGTGGGTAAAGAGAGGAAGGCTAGAAAGGGGATGAGGGGAGGGTCTGAGAGGCTGCCAGGCAGGCTCAGGGGGGCTCCCATTTGGTCCCACCGTCCCTCACCAGACAAACGTGAAACCGGCCTGTTTGTTAGAAAAGACTTTGGCAAGGGTGGCTGTTCCAATAAGAAAATCATCTGGGGCAAAAGTGAAAGAAGGTGACTGGCAACTACTATTGAAAAGTTTGGAGGAAAATGAGGTGCAGGTAAAATACTTTCTTACAGGCTGCCTTTAAACAACAGGAGTCAAGAAAACAGTGTATAAAATAATAAAGGAGCTAGAGAGGTTTCCATATGAGAAGAATGAAAAATTAAAAAAAAAAAAACCACCACATTCTAAAGTAATTATACACCACTTTAAATGAGTTCAGATCTCAATACCTCCAAGAATTACATCCTAGGTAATAATATGGTACTTAACATTTATACAGTGCAGAGTTGCAAACGGGAGGCCCCTGGGCTGCATTCAGTCTCCAAATATGTTTTGTTTGGCCCACACAGCACTGGCCAGACATTGTTTGTAAAAATTTTTAGTAGTTACCCAGATTTAAAATTAGAAACAGGCTGGCTATCCACCAGACTGCTTCACTTCGTCCCAGGCACACAGCTAGATTGCATTTCCCAGCCTCCACTGCAGCAGTGTACATCCATGTGAAATGTGAATGAAAGTGATGGGCACTTCCTCCAGCTCTGGCCCATACAAAACGACCATGAGCAGCCCTCCTAGGTCTTTGCCTTTTGTTTCCCTGAGTGACAGTATGGAGCAGAGTCTCCTTGCCCACTCTTTCTTCCTCTTTCCCTGCACAAACCCAAAACAAGATTGGGTGAGCAAGAAGTAATCTTCTGTTATATTTGAGCCATTGTGTATGTTGGCATTCATCAGACACAACAGTTAGCACACGCTACCCAATATGCTCTGTAGCCAGGTTCATGCAACCCCTAGTACGGCAAGATCCATTCCCTGTTATCTCTTACACCCCTAAGGTATTACTCATTTATGGTTCCTGCTAGGCTCCCTTAGGTATGATTAGAATTTGAGACTTTTTACGTTGTGCTTTAGAGTTTACCAGGCATGCCCACATTCATTATCCCTTGAACCTTTTAATGACTCTGCTTTTTTGGCACTGGATACCCCCATTCATTACTCAGTAAGTTCAGTTTCATTCGAGTAAAAAGTTATGGAGTTCCTACCACAGACCAGGCACTGTGCTGGGCCCAAGAGATACAAAAATGAGACGTAGGGAAATGGAAACTTCGAAATGTTTTGACTCCCATCATTACACATTTGCCAAGTTACAGGCTGCTAAGAGAAATGGCAGGGGTGACATCATGTATCTACCAAGAGCAATCTCTGAGAAATAGTGGTGGTCTCAAATAATGCCAGAAGATAAGACATGGTCGAAAGTTTGGACTTTTCAAGAGGAAAATATTGTGACTTCTTGAAACTGGAAACTAGTATATTTAATGTTGATACCATGAAAAAGCCTAGGAATCATCATTTAACAAAGGTTTAGTGAAGAAAAGAAGGAATCATTCCTGGAAGTCAGGATTGATTCATTAAGAGAAAATTTCGCTAAACTTAGTTTATCCCCTTTTTGGGTGGCGTTATTATTCTGCAAGCTATGGAAAATGTTACAAAGATGGTTGCATTAGTTCGCTTGGACAGTGTATTAGGCTGTTACTGAATTGCTATAAAGAAATACCTGAAGCTGAGTAATTTATAAAATAAAAGAGGTTTATTTGGCTCACGGTTCCACAGGCTGTACAAGCATGGCACCAACAGCTGCTGAGCTTCTGGAGAGGTATCAGGAAGCTTTTATCTAGGCAGAAGGCAAAGCAAGAGAATGCCCATTGCTCACACAAGGAGAGCAGGAACAACAGAAAGACTTAGTGGTGTGGGGGGAGGCACCACGTATCTAAACGACCAGATCTAGTGAGAGCTTGCTTACTGTCGCAAGGACAGCACCAAGACATGAGGGACCCACCCCCATGAACCAAACCCTTTCCACCAAGCCCCACCTCCAACACTGGGAATTATAATTCAATGAGATTTGGTGGGGACAAATATTCAACTCTATCAGGCTACCACAACAAAACACTATAGACTGGCTGGATTCAACAATTTATTTTCTCACAGTTCTGGAGGCTGTAAGTCCAACAGCAAGGTGCCAGCATGGTCATTTTTGGGTGAGGTCTCTCTTCCTGGCTTGTAGATGGCCGCGTTCTCACCGTGTGCTCACGTGGCCTTTCCTTGGTGCCTGAGGGTGGAGAGAGGGAGTAGGGAGAAGAGACAGAGAGAGAGAGAGACATCTCTCTTTTCCTATTTTTATAAGGTCACCAATCCTGTTGAATTAGGACTCCACCTTAATTACTTCCTGAAGTCCCCGTCTCCAATAGAGTCACACTGGGGGTCAGTGCTTCTGCATATGAACTCGAGGTGGGGCAGGGGGCACAATTCAGTCCATAGAAATGTTGAATGTTGCTTTTAACATAGCATCTGACAAGAATATTTTTATATTACTATAGAGCAATCGAATACATATCCTAGAAAATGGTAAATTTAGATGGATACAGATGGATGGGTAATTGTTGAACATGTTTGGTAGCAAGTCCTAGGTAACATTGTTCCAAACACAGAAAATATGCTTGTGGAGGGTGCAGCTCATATAGCGGATGATAAAATCTAGATTCAAAATGAAGCCTAGAGGTTAGACTTACGGACTCAACTAATGAAATGTCATTCGGCCAGATAAATGTACAATACTTTACTGAAGATGAAGACATTATATAAGACAGAATGAGGGTTGAGAAAAAATCTTGGGAGAAATGAGTTACAGCAACCCAGGTTGTGTTCTTAAAAGTCTAAGTCTAGGTTGAGGTGATAGTCCCACATTGTATCTGGTTCTGGGAGACATTCGTAGAAAGGAGGCCACTGATAAAGTGGAAAGGGTCCGGGAAGATGACCAAGATGGCCCAGTACCTGGTTCAACTCAGTTGCTATTGTTCTGTGTGGTGCTGGCTCAGGGATCTGGGGAGAGTTAACTTAGAGATATGAAGCCTTGTGGGGAATAGGAAACTGTCTTCAAATATAAGGAAAGTTATCATCAACTGCTTTTGATTCTATCTAGGTTGTGGGATTATAAAATAGTTTTGTCTTAATTAAAACAATCTACCCTATTTAGACTGCATATACTACCGCTAATATCATGTCAAGTACCTCACCACTATTGCCTCTCTTATTTCTTAGAACAATCTGGTGAGAAAATAGAATGTTCCCATATTATGGACAGGAAAACTGAAGGCCAGGGAGGGTACTTGTCTTTTCCGAGGTCACACAGCTAGTAGGTGAAGGAACTAGGGTTTGAATCCAGCTCTGTGAGGCTGTAGAACCCATGCTCTTGACAGTACACTTATTAGCCCCCTGTTCTTTCCTCCGTTCTGTGATAAACAAAAACATTACATGTGTATCCAGGGAAAAAATTTTAAAATGAAAACAAACAGAAGGACAGAGAGGCCGAGGAAGGATGGTGGATGGAGGTTAATGCAGTTAGATTTAGGTCTATATCTGGAAGAACCGTCTAACGGTGACACAGTTCCATGAGTGGAGAGGGTGGCCCTGATGGCTCTGTGTGTCCATCTGGAGAGGCCACGGAGGTGAGGAAGCACCTGGGAGGCTCTGGGTGAGGATCTGCAGAGGCCGTGAAGGTGAGGGAGCACTAGATGCTCTATACTGTGTCTTAATGGATCTGTTCATTTCTTCTACAAGCACATAATCATTGAGCACCCAGTAAGCCTCAGACAATCATCTAGGCTTCAGGGACACTGGTGAACAAGTCCCTGCTTTCGTGAAGTTTATATTCTTGTCTGAGGGGACAGATAAATAAAGATACATGTAATATGCAGAGTGATGATAAAAGCTCTATGAAGGAGGAGTGAACAGGACAAAAGGATACGGAAGGATGTTGGATGGGAGAGGAAGAGAGCTGTTGTGTGCAAATACTGAATGAGACCTCAAGGATAATTCCTCTAAAGTATAAATCATACCAAGACATTTCTTGGTATATTCCTCAGGGATTTAACATATTAAAATACCTCTAGTGATTTTTCATTTTAAAGTAAAATCCAAAGTCCTTACAATAGACTGCCATGTCCTACCTACTAGGCTTCCACCCCACAAATGCTGCAACCTCATCCTCTACCTTTCTACTCGTGCTCCTTTTGCTTAAATCACAATGGTTTCCCAGCAGCTCCTGCCACACTCTGGCACACTCCTGCCACGGGGTCTTTGCACTGGCTCTCCACACTACCTGAAACCCTCTCACCTGGATATTGACACAGCTCACTCTCACCTCCTTCTAGACTTTGTCCAAATGACATCATATCAGAAAGACCCTATCTCCCTGATCACCCTGAATAAACTAGAGCTTCTTCACCCATTGCTTTCTCCCATGACCCCAAAACCAGCTACATATTCTGAAGGACCTAGTACAATATAAAGTATGAGATACCTACTTCAAAAAGTAGGGGGAAATGCTGTTAAAGGAACTAAAATAGGAAGGTTTTTTCTTTTCTTCATGACCTCTTTCTCAACTTGTTTTTTAACCTGCTATTTAATATTATGCTCCAAAACACAAGGATGCTTGTAGACTGAGAGCAGAGCTTCAGAAGCACATCGGGTGCCCATCCACTGTGGTGGACCTGGAGGAAGGAAAGATGCCTGTCTCAGCCTCCTGGGCATGGCACATCAGTCATCTGGCAGTTAGTGGGAACGGGAATCTGGCATCCAGAGAGCTGCATGCAGGCACCAAGTTGCAGCTGAGCGCCACAATACCCTAGGTACCTAGATCAGGAGTGGGAGAGAGGCTTGTCCCCACTGAGTCACCCACTGAATGCATTGTAGTGCTACAAACTCTGGGATGAAGACAACCATTCCCACACCCCACCTGAGATGGCACAGAGTGTATGTGCCCAATCCTGACCCTTCTCATGCCTTTGTTTAGGTCCCCGGTGGGGCCACAGGGTGGCAGCAATCGCAGGGTAGATGCATGAATGGGGAGGCTTGATAGGGCCTGGAGTGCTGGAAGGTTGGGAGCAGGTGGCTGGGAACTTGTCCTTGGGAGATGGCAGGAGGCAGGACGGGGCTGAGGCTCCAAGTCTCCACTCCATGCCCCATTGTCCCATAAGACTTCACTTACAAAACCCAGATGCAAAGATGAGATTATGACTATCAAGACAGCAACCACAGGGCAGTCAGCCCCAGGTGCAGGCCCTCCTTCTACAACTGCACAGGGCCCAAGCCCTTGAAAAGCCCTGCCGGCCACCCCATTTGACTCTGCCTAGCCACTGTGTTATGTATTTATTAGATTTTTAATAATCTGTCTCCTTCCCCCAGAAGTAAGCTCCAATGAAGCAAGGACTTTGTTCTCTTCCTTATGTGTTTTTAGTGCCCTCAGATAAAAAGGATAAACAATCACTTAAACTCTGGAATGTCAGTACATGAAAGTTGAAAAAATACTGCTTCTCACACCACCATGGTATATGTATACCTATGTAACAAACCTGCATGTTCTGCACATGTATCCCAGAACTTAAAGTAATATTAAAAAAAAAAGAAAAGAGAAAAAAGTTCTCAATATTGCTTCTGATCCAATGAAAGGATACAGGCTTTTACAAGGTGAGTCACAGGACATGGTTGGAACATCCAGCATGAAGGTAGGAAAGGTTAAAAGTATGAATAAACTCAAGGAGGATTTAGGTAATTTTAGGGAGACAATATCTATGCTACTCAGAAGTTTGTAAGTGAAATAAGGATATTTAAGAGACCTTGAACACCAGACTTTCAAAATGATAGTCTTGAGAGCTCCATGGGCTGTGTGCAGAGGCTCAATCCTGGGCTGGTGGCCCTCAGACCCAATGTGGCCTTGTTTTGTGCTCCTTTTCTTGTGTTTTACTTCACAGCATGGCTTAGCACCCTAAGCCCGGCACTCTGGAGACATGCAATAGAAATAAATATAAAATGTGAATTCCATCCTTACCAATTTTCAATATGCAACTTTCAATCAATTCCATACCCCACTTTTAATCAATTCCTACATAAATGGACTCATATAGAGTGGGGTGGTTTCTTTTTTTTTTAATATTAGATTTTATTTATTTACTTTTTTTCATTTTTTTTTGTCTTTTTTTATTGCATTTTAGGTTTTGGGGTACATGTGAAGAACATGCAAGATTGTTGCATAGGTACACACATGGCAGTGTGATTTGCTGCCTTCCTCCCCATCACCTATATCTGGCATTTCTCCCCATGCTATCTCTCC
>CAUYLG010011783.1:0-24194 GCA_963573385.1 Cacajao melanocephalus | reverse complement strand
AGAAATAAAGGGTATTCAATGAGGAAAAGAAGAAGTCAAATTGTTTCTATTTGCAGATGACAGACATGATTGTATATTTAGAAGACCCCATTGTCTCAGCCCAAAATCTCCTTAAGATGATAAGCAACTTCAGCAAAGTCTCAGGATACAAAATGAATGTGCAAAAATCACAAGCGTTCCTATACACCAATAACAGACAAACAAAGAGCCAAATCATGAGCGAACTCCCCTTCACAATTGCTACAAAGAGAATAAAATACCTAGGAATACAACTAACAAGGGATGTGAGGGACCTCTTCAAGGAGAACTACAAACCATCTGTTTCTTTCAGAGGTTTCATGGTATAATTTTTCTGATAGATTGAGAAGATCCTGCTGTGGTTCCCAGTCACAAAAGCTGTGAAGGACCGACGGGGAGCTCACTGTGGAAAGGGAAGACCTGACTAACGACCCAGACTCACTACTGCTGTCCCTATTTGTGGAGGTCAATTGTTTGTGATAGAGCTTGACTGTGGGCTGGAAACTTCTCTGATCTGACATCCTGTCATGGTGGATTTGTGAGTGCAGACTAAAGGAGATGAGACTTTGGGAGCCCAAACATGAATTACCACTGCAGCCTCTTCAAGAACCTGACTCAGCAAGGATGACTTACCAACTAAAAGCAAAGACTCAATTTTGATAGTGACATCAGGGGGGTAGCAACAAAATTAATGAAAAGTTTAAACCAAGGTTCACAGTGCCCTGATCAAACTCTCTTAATTTTGTCTTGTAAACCACAGATGATCCTCCTTGAACTGAATAAACACCTCTCTTCCCAAGACTCTTGTTGCAGAAAGGGCTTAGATAATTCAGAAATGGGGCAATTCAATTATTAAAAGTGTGACCATATTTGCACTCCAAGCTGGTTAAGTAGGTTTTCCAGGTTTCACTTAGTTGTATCTCCCCAGTGACCCTGTGAATGTCTGCAATGTAGGGAATACTCTTTATATCTTTCTGGGGATGAGAATGGTGATTTGAACATTATAAATATCTGGACTGAATTGCTTCTAGCCCATGTTTATTTTAATGTTTATAACTACAATCACAAAACATGTAACATTTAAATGTTTTGTAGAAAAACATATTTTCCATTTGCAAACATGCCTGTAGCAGGTATGAGCCACTTGAAATAAAACATGAGCAGGGCTGCCTCTGCTCGTAGGGGTCTCAAGCTGCAGTTACTACTGTATATTATCATTAGCAATATAATAAACCTCTTAGATATATGGTGTCATTACATTGTTACAAAAGTTATTTTGCCTACTTTGGTTGGCACTGGAGAAGATTTCCCCACAAAGTCAGCCCCCAGTTCTCTAGTTTCACGTTTTTCAAATTTGCTTGGTCTTGCTCTCTTATGTAGAAATTGATTACCCTTCCCTGCAATTTAAAATATTTTCTTGTTTAGAGTTGAGGTTTCTAAGTATACCCTACTATTTGAGAATGTTTGTGCTGACCACCTATAGTTTAGAATACATAAATGTGCTCTGGGAACTTGTACTGGCTCAGCATTTTCCTCCTAGTTCGTCAAAGAGCCCTTTGTGCCAGCCCTACATGGTCTGTATTGTTTGTTTCTTTTCTCTATTGTTGGCTGTTTACATGAAAGGAGATTCAGTGGATTGTTTGAGTTTGACTTTTCATACCCTCTGTGAAACTACGTGCTCTATATTCCAGTGGCAAATATAATATGCAGTGGTTTCACTGAAATCTGCAAGAATTTTTATTAAAGGACATACAGAGGTATTTCTGTAGGAAGCCAGTGTTGGTCTAGCTACAATTTTATGTATGTACATTGATATGTATGTATATATGAGTATATGAATGTATGTATCCATCTCTATCAAACCAGCTATCTAGTGGCATTCTAGTAAAGGTTTAACCATAGGGTCTGCAAGCAGAAAAAGAAGTTCTAGTTATAAACTTTGTCAATTTCTGTAGCATAACTTCTTCCACTGTGGCTGATATCAAGATATCAGTATGTCAGCATTCAACACAGAGTTGGGAAGTGATGCACTGGAGGACACTTTTATATGATATTTTCACCATATAGATACAAAAGACTTAACTCCCAGAGCATAGATAAAAGTAAATAGTAAAATAACTAGAAAGCAATCAGTTTTGAGTATTTATAATCTTTGTTTCAATGTAATTTAGTTAATCATAAGCTTATGTAATTCAGTTTTTTTTTTTTTTCAAGATGGAGTCTTGCTGTGCCATCTAGGCTGGAGTGGAGTGCAGTGGTGTGATCTCGGCTCACCACAATCTCTGTTTTCTGGGTTCAAGTGATTCTCCTGTCTCAGCCTCCCTAGTAGCTGGCATTACAGGTGCGTGCCACCATGCCCAGCTGATTTTTGTATTTTTAGTGGTGATAGGGTTTCACCATGTTGGCCAGGCTGGTCTGGAACTCCTGACCTCAGGTGATCCACCCTCCTTGAACTCCCAAAGTGGTGCGATTACAGGCATGCACCACTGCACCCGGCTGTAATTCAGTTTTTAATAATGACTGTGTTTAGGAACCACTTGTAAAATTCCTGAAAATTTAGCAGTTGGCTTCTTTAAGTTGGGATAAACTGGCTCCCACATAACACTGTATTAATCTATATACTTCTAGCTACTTCCTTCCCTTTTCTAAAAAGAGTGGGCCCCTGTGGATGAGGAGATCTTTGTTTAACTTCATGGTGGGCATAGATAAGCAGGTATGCGGGAAGAAGTAGGACTAAATTGCTAAGTGTAATAAAGGATGAAACTTTTGTGTGTGGGGGGCAGTTGAGTACTAAGATTTTGGGAAGTTGGAGGCAAGAGTTAGCTTGCTTTATGATAGAAGGATGAAAAAGAACATTCCTTCCTTTCCCATTATGAAAACCATGGGGAAAATTGATATGTTTATTTGTTTTATGCAAAGTTGAGCTCTTCAAATTTGGAATAGTATGATATAAAAATATTAATAACCTCTTTTGTAATAGAAAGTTTAGAATATTATAATATATCTTATATCTTTACATTTGTTTCCATGGGATAATGATCTTTCTGGTTTCCTGGTTAGAATGATTGGTGTTTTCAGAAATGCATCAATCACATAAAACACTGTAGTTTGCCATCATGTACTTGATACAAATCCCTTTTTTCATTTCTTACATGAAATCTTTGGTAAAATCTACATTGCTTAGTAGTGTCTTTATTGGGAATAGATTCTGTTTGAGAGGAAAATAATGTAGAGCTCTAAATCATAGCTGAAGTGGGACAAACACGGAGAGTATATGCTATATTGTAAAAGGTATTTGAAAACAATGTTGTCTAAGACTCGAAATTAAATTACATTAACAGAAGTACAGAATCATCTGTTAAAAAACCTAAATTTAGGCAGCACAGCATGGTGCTTCAGAGTACAGATCCTAGAGCCCAACTATTGGAGTTCGATTACAGATTCTATCACTTATTATCCATGTGACTTTGGGCAAATTATATAACATCTTCAGTTTTATTGGCTGCAAAGTATAAATTTTAATAATACATATTGCATTGTTTTGAAGATTAAATGTGTTATATACAAAGCACTTAAAATAATTCTTGTCACATTGTAAACTCCTAGGTTAGCTATTATTTCTAACCGATCTAATAATTTAGGAATAGGATTAATTAGAATATAATATATATAAATATTATATATGTTGGTTCTCTGAGGAGTTCTAATGAAGGGCTTTTCCCCTGTTTACATTCTGAATGAATTAAGATGTAAGAAACAAGAGTGAGCCTGGCATGGTGACTCATGCCTGTAATCCCAGCACTTTGAAAAGCTAAAGTGGGTGGATCACGAGGTCAGGAGTTGCAGACCAGCCTGACCAACATGGTGAAACCCCATCTCTACTAAAAATATAAAAATTAGCAGGGTGTGGTGGTGTGCACCTGTAATCCCAGCTACTCAGGAGGCGGAGGCAGGAGAATCGCTTGAACCTGGGAGGCGGAGGTTGCAGTAAGCAGAGATTGCACCACTG
This sequence comes from Cacajao melanocephalus, assembly GCA_963573385.1. Classification (NCBI taxonomy): domain Eukaryota; kingdom Metazoa; phylum Chordata; class Mammalia; order Primates; family Pitheciidae; genus Cacajao; species Cacajao melanocephalus. Next base: position 20,167 of record CAUYLG010011783.1, on the reverse strand, counting down.
CACTCCAGCCTAGGTGACAGAGGGAGACTCCATCTCAAAAAAAAAAAAAAAAAAAAAAAAGAAACAAACAAGAATGTTACAGAAGATGGGGGAATTAGCAAAATACTTCCTTTATTACTGACAATGCTGATAAAGCACAATGTGCTTTCATCTGTATGCAAGCAGGCTTCTTAATCCAGAAACTTAAAATTAGGCAGACATCCTGACCCTGGAAACCTACATGCATCCTCTGGAGGGCCATATTCTTGCCATATGGCTGAGAGCAGAGCACAGCACACATTGACTACTGACTTCCAAAAGAAAGGGAAAGGAAGAGGATGGGCTCTGCATGCCTGGCTACTCCTCCATACTCATCAACGAAGTTAACTTACTGCTCTGTAAGTGGGTAAGTGGTGACAGGACAGAGAAGAGCCAGGATTATTCCATAATGGAGCTCTTTCCACAAGGTAAGGAATAGAAGGAAAGGAAAAGCCTTCCCCTCTCACTTTTTAGCAATTAACACAGAAACTAATTTTAGAGTTTTTAACAGAGGGCATTTTATTTGGCTACTCAGGTCATGAATGAGCTAAGAAATTGAATTGGGGATAACCTCCTGAAACACAGAAGTTCCACTGGGGATACCCTCCTTAAACAGAGGGAGAAGATGGTACTACTAGAGCTCAAGGGCTGGAGTCACCCAGCAGGAGCTGGAACCATGGTGAGTCTGTCCAGCAGAGAAGCTCCAGCAACTTAAACACTGCCTGAGGCAGGGAGAGATATACCTGGGCTTCTCATTCCTCCAGGACTCCAATCTCTCTCCACTGCTTCCCACTGGCTGATTTTAGATGGCAGCCAATTAATAGGAAAGCCTGGAAAATAGCCTGCAGGGCCGGCACCGCTGCTGTGCAAAGCAAAGAGGGAGAGGGTGAGTGATAGATCTCTAGGCAAACAGGGCCAGGACCTGTGGGTGTGTGGGTGCAAGTGCATGTGTATGCACATGTGTGTACATACACAAATCTTCTATTTCATGCTACTCTGCTTTTGAACTCTTTGTACTGTGTAGATCAAAATATCTTTTCAGATAGTATGATTTTAGCATTGCTTAGAGACAGTGGTTAAGTTGAAAATCAATATACAATTTGGTCCATTCTAAAAATTCTGGCCAACATCCTCTGCAATAGTCCTAAGATGATAGGTTTCCAGACTGTTTCCTGATAGTATCATATTACTGCCTAAATTTTCTGTTTTTTGTTGCCCTTTTAAAGAAAGACTCAAGTAAAATGCTATACTTGGAATTCAACTTCATACAAGTCAAGCAATATAGACACTCTACCTATTTAACTCCTGTATATCAGATAATGGGCACCTTCTAGTCTTGGTTCCTACATGGTCTTTCTAGAGCATTGTGGCCCTCAGAAAGGTCTTCATCATTAAATTTAATACGCTTAATTTTGTGATATTGCTTTGTAGAGTTCCTTGTTTTATTTGTCTAATTTTGTGCCTCATTCTTCTTAAGAATTGGCACTGTGTCTTAAACTGTCACAAACTCTCCAAGAAGCTCGTTGCTTAAAGCCAGATTGTATGTGTCTAGTTTAAAAGTCTGCAATTATACTGTTGCTTAACAAAGCTTTCTTAAAAGCATTTGTTTTTAGGCTTATTTAGTCCACATAGGTCATTTTTGGATGCTTTGAACCAAAACAATTAAAGAAATGGAAGCATTGGACTGAATTTGTTTTCCAGAGAATTATGAAGCCCCTGGGCCAGAGCTGCTTGCTGTCAAGGTCTGGTATGAGAATGAGTCTGTAGTAGAGAGGTAAAGAGTCAGATGGCTTGAAAGTTACCAGTAGAAGGTGTCCAGGTCCTTGGACAAAGAATTGGACAAAACGCACAAACAAATCAAGGAAAGCCAAAGCAGGGATTTATTGAGAACAAAAGTACACTCCACAGTGTGGGAGTGGGCCCGAGTGTAGGGGCTCAAGAGCTCCATTACAGAATTTTTGGGAATTTAAATAGCCTATGGAGAATTCCATTGGTTACTTATTGGGTATGCCCTTGTAAATGAGGAGGATGAAATAAAGTTATAACAGCATTTACTATGGAGAGGCTATTTCCTGTCATAGCTGAAGTGTGAATTGCCTTACGTTCTCTGCCTTCAGACCTTGTTTTCCTGCCTCAAAATGAGATCCTGGTCTAAAGTAAAATGAGCTACTTATATAACCTCTTAGACAGAAAGTTGAGATAATAATAGTACCTTCCTCATTTAGTGTGAAATAACCCATGCTTTTTGCTCAGAAAAATGCCTAGCCCTTGGGATTAGCTGTTATGATTCAGTACTCCTGTTGTTTTTATTTGCTTATTTATTTATTTATTTATTATTTATTTATTTATTTATTTCTCAAGACATGATCTATGCTCTGTTGTCCAGGCTGCAGTGCAGTGGTGTGATCATAGTTCACTGTAGCCTCGAAGTCCTGGGTTTAAGTGTCAGAGGCATCCTAACGCGAGTGATTCCATCTTGAATAAAGATTGAATGAAGCCAAACCTGCTGGGTTATATTCCTAGGGTGTTGAACACTCTTGACCACAAGATGTTCATGGTTGGGGGAATGAGTTAATGATGTTAGCTAACTAAAGATCCAGAACTTACAGAAATGTCCCAGTACTTTAAGAACAAAAAGCATTCTTAGTTTAAGGATAGTAACATAGAAAAGCATCAGTACTGATGGTCTGTCACAAGCTCATCACAAGCTTTTGTAATAAAGTATGCTATTCTTTTTTTAATTATTATACTTTAAGTTCAGGGGTACATGTGCAGAACGTGCAGGTTTGTTATGTAGTTATACGTATGCCATGGTGGTTTGCTGCATCCACCACCCCATCACTTACATTAGGTATTTCTCCTAATGCTACCCCTCCCCTAGATCCCCACCCCCAGACAGGTCCCAGTGTGTGATGTTCCCCTCCCTGTGTTCATATGTTCTCACATTGTTTAACTCTCACTTATGAGTGAGAACATGTGGTGTTTGGTTTTCTGTTCTTGTGTTAGGTTGCTGAATGATGGTTTCTAGCTTCATCCATGTCCCTGCAAAGGACATGAATTCATCCTTTTTTATAGCTGCATAGTATTCCATGGTGTATATGTGCCACATTTTCTTTATCCAGTCTATCATTGATGGGCATTTGGGTTGGTTCCAGTCTTTGCTATTGTAAACAGTGCCACAATAAACATACACGTGCATGTGTCTTTATGATAGAATAATTTATAATCCTTTGGGGATATACCCAGTAATGGGATGTTATTTTTAATAAGGTACAGAAGCAAACATTTATTTGAAATGGGTGTTTCCCTCCTCTTGCTTTCTGAGGACACTCAACTCTGTAATTGAGCAGTCTGTAAAAGACTATCTTAAATTTTCTATACTCTGCAACTCACCCTGAATTCTTTCTCATGTGAGATCCAACAACTTGCTCCTGGGGTCTGGGACAAAGCCCTTTTTCTAGTGATACAAGTAATCCTTTGTGTCAGCCTCCCAGGTAGCTGGGATTACAGGATTATGCCACTATACTCAGCTAATGCCTGTTGTTTTTAGAAGTTCAGTTTTAGACAACAATCTCAGTATAAAACACTGAGTTCCTACTTAATGCAGAACAGTATCTCATGTGCTTATCTACAGACCTTCATCAAGGGAATAGAGAAGCTGAACAGCTGGCAGGGTGCCACACTCCAAGGGATGGTGAAACATCGTTGCAACTGTAGCAAGGGAGAGATGTGGTTACTGGAATTGCTTGTGGGAGAACTGTATTTTAATGAAAGAGGTGCCTTAATGAAGCACCTAGGTTGGGAAAGGTGCTCAAGAAATAATAGATGATTGTGAAATCACCTTCTCAGGAAAGAGCCCTGTAACTGTAAAAATTCTGCTTTGTGAATGCAAATTTGGGCCAGTTGATGGTAATGGTGAAAAGGTGGAAAGGTCCTTTCAGTGGTTTTTCTACACTCCTTCCCAGGCACTGCTAAGCTCCAAAGTTCACTGAAATATACTGTCAAACAGTATTTGCCTAGCATACTGCACCATGCTAGGCAAATTCATTAGGTCATCTGGCATACATGAGTCATGCCATGGATTAGTAAATTGAAGGAACTTGTGATTTGTATCTGTCAGGGACCAAGTGATTTGAACAGAGAGGATTTAATATAACAAGTTAACTAAGTATAAAGTTATTAACTAAATAACTGAAAAGGTAAAAAGACAATTCTAAGGTATCCTTGAGGCAGCAATTGCAAGAAGCAGGTAAGGGTGAGGGAAGATAGGAAAGAGGCTGAAATTACTAAAATAATTTAGAGTTCTAGAAGACACACCCTGAGGAGCTGAAAAATTGTGAGGAGGAGTCCTGCTCAGCTGGTTCTGATGTCCCTGAGCTCAGAGGAGGGGCCTTGTTATACACTGAATATTTGTGTCCTCCCCAAATTCATATGCTGAAAACAAATCCCCAATGTAAAGGTATTAGAAGGTGGGGACTTTGGGAGGTGATTAGGTCATGAGGGTGAAGCCCTGATGAATGGGATTAGTGCCCTTATAAAAAAGAGCCCAGATAATTTTCTTTGCCTTTTCTGCCACCATATGAGGTTACAGTGAAAAGGTGGCTATCTATGAGGCAGGAAGTGGTCCTCACCAGACATTGAATCTGTCGGTTCCCTGACCTTGGACTTCCCAGCCTGTAGAACTGAGAAATAGATTTCTGTTGTTCATGAGCCACTCAGTCTGTACGATTTGTTATAGTAGCCAGAATGGGCTGACAGACCTGAGGAGCAGGTGTTGGCCCAGCTAGTGCTGGGGTCACTAGGGATGGGTGGGACTTGATGAGGCTGGTTCTTCAGGTGTTATAAAACTGCCAACTGGATTTAGTTAATACTACAGGAAAAAACGATTGCCCTTGGGGTGAAGAAAAATTGCTGAATGATGCTTACCGGATACCAAAGAGCAAGTCTCTCTTTCCTCCTCCAGCCTTGCAGCCTGTCCCTATTGGCAGGAGCAAGCTGCTAAGTCCCAGCTCCTGCATGGCAAAGCAGGGTATACAGAAGGGTGGGCTTGGAGTGGCAAGATAGTTATTTAATAACTGGGACACACATACTGTGAAGCATAATAGGGTATGTAGTGAATATTGGTGTCTGCATCTTGAGCAAATACTTTACAGAGCATCTACTGCATGCTACTGGAATATGATCTGTCTGTACCCTCAAGTAGAATTCAAGGAGTCCTATTTATAGAACAAATAAGGTGATGAAGGGACGAACACAATTATGACCATAGTACTCTGGGAGCATAGAGAGGGGAACCTATAGGTGGTGAATCTAAGATTCTTTACTTCATGAATTAAGTGCTATCTATGTAGCTTAATTATATGAGAATAGAAAAGCATCATCAATGTTGATGTCAGTTTAAAAGTGATCAGTAAAGTAGTGTGGCACAATTCTTAATATTTCCCTTATATTTAACCCAACTTAATCTCCCCAAATCTATCAAACCAGTACCGTCTATTTTTACTACTTTTTAATTTCAAAGAGTTCTGATGCTGTAAAATTCAGGATATTTCTGTAGTCAAGGAAATAATTATAAATTTATTTTGTTGAGCTTTACCTTTTAGTATTCTATAAAATGGAATAATATTTCATAGTTCTTGAGTAATGCTGGTAAAAGTAATGGATCAGTGATATTTTACAAAGCTTTTCCAAACGTTTACTTTCATATATTAACAGCCTACAAATATTTGCTTTGTGCATACTATGCAAAGTGTACTTCTCTAGGCTCTGGGGCAGTGTAAATAGAAAAGACATGATGTGGTAGATGTAATTGGGTGCTCACAAACTGGATATTCCTCTCCTTTTTTATTACTATCAGTAATTAGAATTTTTCTAGGTATTGGGGAGCAACAAGTCCTAGCACAGGGACAAATCTTGATCAGTCCAAGATAATTATAGTAATCCTAGTCTTCTTTGTTTTGGTTTAGAGTGGGGTTTGTAACCAATGTGTACCCATTCATTGTGAAGTGAAGTATCTTGTAGGCTTCTGGGAAATATTTTTTTCCTTGGTAAAATGGATAAAATGTCTTAGTGGATATGGTTGTTGGAGGATATGGTATTTGGGGTTATGGAGGCTATCTGAAAATTCTAAGATGACAGCTGCAAGAAAAATCACAGAGATGCCAGCTGGAATCCAGTCATGTAGGCCCACTGAACTGGTCACCTAAAAATAAGACTATTTTAGGGAAGTGCTGAGAAGTGACTAACTGTGTAAGGGTAACAAGTTACACTCTTCTGGGTGACCAGAACTGACCCTTGCAGGACGGCCAGTTCATTGGACCATCGCAACTGGAAGAGTTGAACTTGCTACCCTTATAGCCATTTTTAGTTTGGTTCTGTGTTGGTTGAAATCAAAGTAATTCTAAATAAAGATTAATATATAACTTTTTATTTTTTAAATTGGGGTTCTAAACAAGGAGTAGTATTTTGCTGCACTTATATGATTTTAACTGGGCAAACAGATATTTCAGAGAGTAGATATCATATAGGTATATAGTATGTAGATATAAAGTATCTTGTCAAATAAAGTATATTAGTCCATTTTCACACTGCTATAAAGATACTACCTGAGACTGGGCAATTTATAAACAAAAGAGGTTTAATTGACTCACAGTTACAAACGGCTGAAGAGGCCTTAGGAAACATAATCATGGCTGTTGGTGATGGGGTAGCAAGGCATGTCTTACATGGCGACTGGAGAGAGAGAGAGAGAGAGAGAGAGAGAGAGAGAGAGAGACAAAGAGAGAGAGAACAGAGAAAATTGCTACTTATAACACCGTCAGATCTCATGAGAACTCCCTCACTATCACAAGAAGAGCAAGGGGTAAACTGCCCTCATGATCCAATCACCTCCCACCAGGTTCCTCCCTTGATATGTGGGGATAACAATTGAAGATGAGATTTGTGTGGGGACACAGAGCCAAACCATATCATAAGGGATGCTCTCTCTTTTAAAGAGAGATAAGTATCTCCATGAATATCTAATCAACTGGGAACCTTCTTGTTCCTATAGCATTTATTGGCTCTGCTCTGCCTTCCTTTATTTTCTTCTGTTAGTGATTTCTTAGGGAAGATAAGTCTGGACTTCCTCTGAACTTGCTCTTGAAAGTAAGACTATTTTAGAAAAGTGCTGACAAGTGACTTATTTCTTGCCATTCGCTAGACATTTTAAAAATAGATACAAACATCGAGTTTTGGGGTGATGTTTGGAAGGACCATGCCTTACTTTTCAGGAAAGATGTTTCCTGCATGTGCCTGACTTGAAATTAACCACATATAACAAACTAGTGCTCTTCTCATGCTTTCAGTATCTCCCTGCCTCCCTTTATAAAACTAATAACCCTAACAAACAAATTGACAAAGAATGTGACTAGAAAGTTTACAAAAGAAGACATATACATAGAAAGTGAACCAAGTGTTCAACCTAATTAAGAAGTAAATATAAAGAAAAATTGTTTTGTTTATCAAATTTACAAAGATTTAAAAGTAATAATACCCACTGCTTGAGAAAATTGGGGATATAAATGATCTCAAGTATTGCTGCAGGATAAACATATACCCCCATATGAAGAATTATAGTAATATGTATTAAGTTCCTGAAAATATTTATAAATTTCCACTAGGCCAATCCACTTCTAAGCATTGATCCCAAATAATAATTCTTTTATTATTTATTTATTTATTTTTATTTTGACAGATTCAGAGGGTACACCTGCAGGTTTCTTGAATGGACACATTGCATAGCAGTAAAGGCTAAGCTTTTGGTGTACTCATCATCCTAATAATGAACACTGTATCCAATAGATAATTTTTCAGTCCTCATCACCCCTAAGAGATGACAATTCTGAATGTAGAAAAATCTTTATATACTCACAGCATTATTTATACATAGTGAACAGTTTGAAGCAATCCTATTATTCAGCACAAAGAAAAGTGTGAATACATTTTAGTACACCCTCACAATAGATGCAAATATAAAAATTATGCAATATAAAAATTATGGCTATATAATTTTACACCTCAAATGAAAGGCTATTGTTTTAATACTAACAGAAAGTATCAAAATAAAATATTATATATGCTATATGTTTTAATTTTGCCATGAAAAAATATAAAATGGGAAAAATATGACAGATTTTGGAAATATTTTTCTCTGAAAATGAATAATATTTTTTCAATGTACTTTTCTATATTTTTAAAATTTCCTGCAATGAGCACGTATCATTTTAATAATCAGGAAGGAAAAAATTTAAAAAAATGTTTTACAATTTTCTTATAAGGACTACTTACCTTCTATTTTTAAAAGAAATCTTCCAACTGCTTTTATTTTTTGTTTATACAAAATGAAGCTACTAAAATGTAAAGCTTTCTTAGGCCTCTAGTTTTCAAAGGTATAATGAAATACAATGGAATCTGGTGTAATTTTTGTTCTTTTTTCCATTATCATCATGACAATGCATTTATAACAGGCAATTTTCTGTTCTCTGGAAAACAAGGTACATCACATTAGAAACAGATTTCTGTCTGTTGTCTCAGAACATTTCCTGCTGTTCAACAATGTTGTGTCTACATGTGTCTTTCCTTTTTGCAGTTTGATTTTCTTATTTCTTGAAAAGTCGGCACTTTTGCTGAAGGCTAGATATATGCAGGACTAGGCCTACATTCATGTTGAAGGCTGAGATGCTTGCTACCTGTGGGGCAGTAAATGAAAAACTAGGGAACAAATAGAATGAAAAAAATTAACACCAGGAGTTTGGGAACACACACTTACCCTCTTTTTGCCTTTTGAAAATTGCCTGGGTGCCTTGGGGCTAAGTCTCTGAATAATTAGAAGCTAATGGTGAATATATATCATCTCATATACATACATATTTCTTCAAGCAAATGTAATGTAGACCCGTGGTCACACTTCAAGTTTTTATGTATACATAAGATGTTAAAAATCTAATTTTTATAATTGTTAATATATGCTGGTTACTTGATATGTGTGTGTGGGTTGGCAGGTGGTTTGTATTAGTTTTCTATTACTGCCGTGGCAAATTACCTTAAACTTCATGTCTTAAAACAACACAAATTTATGATCTCACAATTCTGGAGATCAGAGGTCTAAATGGGTCTCTCTCGATTGAAATATAGGAGTCTGTGGAGCCCTGTTCTCTCCTGGAGGCTCTAGGGGGAACCGTCTTCTTGCCTTTTCCAGCCTTTGGAGGCTGTCCGCATTCCTTGGTTTATTGTGTCTTCCCACCTTCCCGAACCAGCAGTGTCCAGTTGAGTCTTCACCATATGACATCACTCTGACACCAATTCCTCTGCCTCCCTCTTACGCATCTTAGAACTGTGTGATTAATTGGATTCTCTCGATAATCTAGGATAATCTCTCTCTCTTTTTTTTCTGAGACGGAGTTTTGCTCTTGTTACCCAGGCTGGAGTGCGATGGCGTGATCTTGGCTCACCGCAACCTCTGCCTCCTGGGCTCAAGCAATTATCTTGCCTCAGCCTCCTGAGTAGCTGGGACTATAGGGGCGCGCCACCATGCCCAGCTAATTTTTGTATTTTTAGTAGAGATGGGGTTTCACCTTGTTGACCAGGATGGTCTCAATCTCTTGACCTCGTGATCTACCCACCTCGGCCTCCCAAAGTGCTGGGAGTATAGGCGTGAGCCACCGCGTTCGGCCTATCTCTCTATTTTTAGGTCAACTATTGGCAACGTTTATTCTATCCTGAATTCCCCTTTGCCAAGTAACCTAACATATTCACAGATTCCAGTGATTAGGACACAGGCATCTTTCGGGGCCACTGTGCTGCCTGCTGCAGGAGAGTTTCAGAAAAGTAAAAAGATGTAAATAAATAATCTGAATTCAATCACTCAAAGATAACCACTGTTAACAGTTTGGCAAATATATATTCTTTAAACTTTGTAAAATCTTGAACCAAGTTCACTTAGATATAGAATGAAAACTTCAAATGTTTTCTGACCCAGTATATTCACATAATTCAAATACAAGAAAGTCTCTGTCCTCCCCACCATAGTTTCTTATGTGTGCTTCCAGGTTTCTTCATGTAAATACATATACAATAACATCTCTGTTCCTTATCTTATCTTATAGTGGGAGTGGGCACAAGAACAAAAATAGTAAATAAAATTTATTGAATATTTATCATGAACCAGACATTATAATAAGTTCCATGAATTTAATATTCACAACACTTTGAATGGGTACTATGACCATCTTTACTTTTAAGATGCAAAATCTGAGACACAGAGAAGTGATTTGCCCGTAGTCACTCATCTGGTAAATTATAAACTGAGATTTGAACCCAGACGGTCTAATTTCAGAGCCCACATGCTTAGTTGCTATAAGGAGCACATAACTTGCTAATTTAAAGAGTTGGTTAAAATTTCTGTCATCTCTAAAAATTTCTTTCATAAAAGGAATTTGCCTCAAAATGTCATGTGTTTCTGGAAAGGTGTGTCTGACACTCTTGGTTGGCTGCCCAAGAGCTATACTCAATAGCCATTCCAAAACATTTTCTCCCTTACTGATACCCACAATAGAGCTGACAAAGCAGAAACTTGCTTTCAAAGCCTCTATTGAGCTCAGTTCTGGCCAAAGAAACTGTAAGACGTTTTCTGAGAGACCTCTGGGGAAGCTGTTGCCTTTGTTATGTCATCAGGAAGGAAAGTTATGAAACTTCTCTTACTTCTCTGTCCAGCCCTTTGCCCCCATTTAGACATGGCCACATGAAGATATAATATTCAGAGGTAAGGCAGACCTCTTGCCCCCATGCTAAAAGAATTTCAGAAATTTCAACACGACATCTGACATTGTGGAGCTGCCAAACCTGGAGCTGGTTATCTCCAGACTTCTTGTGAGGTGTGACAATAAATAGTGTTACACTTTAAGCCCCTGTTAGATTTCTTTTACATGCAGCCAAACACAGCCTAACTAATACAGAGCTCAACAGTATTACTAAAGAGAAGACATCTGTAGTGTGTCGTAAAATTATGGACCTACCTTTTAAGAGAGATATGGATATTTACAATACCATGACAGCAGACTCTCTCTATGCAAGAGGTTTTGAAATCTTGTTACAGGAACTGGGAGGAGTTATCCTGGAAAGGATGATCAAGGAAAAATATTATAATATGTAATATATTTGAAGGGCTCTCTGATAGATTGAAAGTAGCCACAAATTCTTGCCATTCCTGTGTGCACATTACTTTGCAATGTGACATTTCAGTTGTTCCGATCCATCCCTTGAATTTCCATTTGGCCATGTATGTTAGTTTCCTAGGGCTGCCATAACAAACTACCACACAATGGGGGGCTTAAAACAGCAATTTTTTTTCTCATAGTTTTTGGAACTAGAATTCTGAAATCAAGATATTGGCAAGCTCACGCTTTCTTTGAATTCTCCAGGGGAAAATCCGCTCCACACCCTTCTCTCAGCTTCTGGTGTGACCTGCAGTCCTTGGGGTTCCTTGGCTTGTAGACATCTCTCTCTAATCTCTGCCTCACTTATCACATGGCATTCTCCCTGTGTGTTTCTGTGTCTATTCTCTTCTCATAAGGACACTCAGTCATACTGGATTAAAGAACCACCTTACTCCAGAATGGCTTCACTTCAACTTAACTAATTATGTCTGTAATAATCAATTTCCAAATAAGGTCACATTCTGAGGTTCTAGGAAGGCTAAGAATTGGGAGTTGGGGGAATGGGGAAAGGAGACACTATCTGACCCAGTGCATCATGTGATTTGCTTTGGAGGAAGAATATTAGCAAATAGTACATCAGAGACTTGTAAAGTGCTGTTTTTGCAACCTTGGGACCCCTGTATGTAGAAGTCCAGTCTTCTTACTGGAGGATGAGAGACCATGTGGAAAAAGCCAACTGTCCCAGCTGAGGCCACCCCTAGAAACACTAGCCTGACAATTGCCAGACATGTGAATTAGCCATTCTAAACCATCCAGCCATAGTCAAGCTGGCCAGACTGGAGGAATCACCTGGCTGACCCACAGAATCGTGAAAAATAGCAAATGTTTATCTTTTGGGGATGATTTATTATGCAGCAAAAGAGAACTAATAATGGACTCTGAAATGGAAAGGACAGTTGATTTGTTTGAGGATGTTCCAGAGAGCAGAATGACATCAGGATTCTTGCCAACTTTGAAACGCTGTGGTTTTAGGATTGACTTTCTCACTAGTATCTAAAAGTTACAGAAAGGAATATTTCAGTTGAATTTAGCAAAGGACTTTCTAATAACTGGATTTGTCAAATGATGTACTTGACTGTCCCCCGAGGGGAGCGTTATAAAGGAGGATGTTATTTGGGAGACTTAATTAGAACCTCTGATAGTCATTTCAAATCTAAGACTTTATGGAAAAAAGTGCTTGGATGTTAGAGATTTAGAAATGAGAAAAATTATTGATGATCTAATATCCTTTTAATGCATTGCTCATGCCGAAAATTGTAGAAAGGCCAAAAATTACTCAGCATACTCTATAAAATTCACGATGCCTACTAGCATTATTGCACATATTCTTCATAAATTGAGCCTTGGACCACGAGTTGGAAGTGAGCCTTTGACTTGGGACTTCTTCATTGCCATCTCTATTTCATTTTACCTCCTCTTGTTCCCAGCATTAGAAACATGCTGGCTTTTTGCCAACTGGTGAATCAATATGGAACTAAAGCTGGGATTGGGCCAAGCCTGAAGGTGGTAGACTAAACTAGAGATAGGGTCATCAGGCAGCCCTCTGGAATGATGTCATTTAAGACTTTAAGGAAGCAGGATATTAAAATGAGCCCAGGAGTACTGAACAATGTGATGTAATAGGAGTGTTAGGATGACTGCTAAGGAACACAGATATCTAGGATGGAGCATTCTTGCGATATGGTACATTAAATAAATATAGTTATGCTAACTAAACCATAGAAAGAATTTAATTAATAAGTGTGCTAGTTCTTTCTCTTTGGCCAATATCATATTTTTGTCAGGGTTTAGCTGTAATAAGACTTTCTGTGCTATCTCTGGCAAGTCAAAAACTTCTTTAAACTTTAGTTTCTTAGAGTAATTGGTCTTGGATTATCTCTAAACTTTTATCTAACAGTAAAATTCTATTACTGCCTAGAGACAGTAATATCAGATATTAAATTGAGGCTTAAAATGTCTTTAATTCATTAATATTTCATTTGGAATGTTATAACTAGAATTGATTGAATCCATTAAAAATGCCTGGCACTGGGAAAAGAACTTTACATCCATTATGATATGTATTTGTCATAGTAACTATATTATACAGATGAAAAATCGGAGGCTTAGAAAGGTTAAACAACTTTCCCAAGGTTACAAAACTATTTAGTAGATTTTTAAATAGTACATCAGTTCTCTCATCTTTAAGGTAGATATTTAATTATCCCAGTAATAGCTAAACAATTTTGTATAGGTGAACAATTATTGGTAAAGAATACACAGAAAATAGCACACTAATATTTTGTTGTCTTAATTTATTTTATAATTACCTCAGTGTAAATAGTGTTATCTGTGTGTGTGTACAAGTAAACTCTGATCTATACCATAGGAATGGTTATGCTACATCTGAAATACCATAAGAAGAATCAACAACCATCTGAGGTACAGTCACTTAGCATTTTAAATATAATTATCAAAATTTATACTGGATAATTTGTCAATTGACATAAGGATGATTTTATCTCGATGAATGAGTGATGCTCAACATACGTGGCAGATTATATATTTGCATGGGCCCCGTTAACTATTGCACTAATTCTACAACGTAACACCTCAATAGTAGGGGTCTAAAGTCTGGCCCATTGCCTATTCTGAATCCCCCTGATTCATGGAATATTCAATTGACTCACTCCATTTCAAGTCTGGCTGGTTCTGCTTTCAGAATATTATCATATTTGGATCAGAATGAAGCTTTCATGCAAGGTATGAATCAGTCTGCCTGGGAGCAGAGAGTAGCACTATTCTTGGTGTTACACAAACAGGTGTATGCCTGTTTCTGTGCTTGTTTGTGAATAACTATTTAAACATTTGGGATATTTGGGTTAGGTCTTGCTTTCATAGTCAAAGCCACTCAGTGACAAAGTTGTAGTGATTAGGTGTCTCCCACCCACAACAAAAATCTTCTTATACTAAAGAACCTGACAATTCCTGAATGATAAAATTGAGTTGGGACAGTCAAACAAGAAACAAACCATAAAGATATACAGGATGACCTAAGGGAAGGAAATTTGGAGATTCATGTAAATCTCATTCATGCCACTTTCCCTTCATGGAATTGATCATTGCTTCTCATTTAGCCTTGAGTAACAGAATCTTTAGCATAATATCATACCCAGCAATCTTGTCACCTAATTTGGCTATGAGGCTATTCCTCTACCATCTGTACATCACAGAATATACCGTAGAAATTGAAAATATTTTATATTCAGGAAGAGAGAGAATCTACTTCAAGAAAATAAGAGAAGTCAAATAGAGCAAGGTTTTGAATATGCTTCATTGCCCTCAGTTGTGTGAAAACATCCAATTTGTTTGTTATTCTAAATTGATGAACAGAGTTTGTGAGAAAACTATTTTCAATTATTTAAAATAATCTTCCCTATTTTAAGAAGCTCAGGACGTTTGAAGTCTGCCTCTGGTTTTAGTTCTTTATGGTTACTGCTGACCTGCTGCTTGTCCCCTTGAGGGCCAAGAGCTCCATTACTTACAGTTCCACAGTTTCTTCTTGCTCTGTTCCAATCTTGGCCACCAGACCATTTTTCTCAGTGTCCAAGGTATCTAAGCTCACCAGACTCTAGGAGGTCCTGCCATACCCTGGGACCTTGGTGACATATGGAAAGTCGGCCCACACAAGTGCAGCTTCCTCCCAGCCCTGCACTCTTTGGGAAACTAATCCTCCCTAGGGTGAACCCTTTCTTTCTACTTAACCATTAGAGTCTCTCTCAGATACTCAGCTAGAACTTTGTACTAAGTTTTCAGTATGAAAGCTTGTTAACTTTTCTCTGGTACAAGAGATGCCCAATTAGACAGAATTCACAAGCTAGGTGAATCTTGCAGAAAAGATGGGGAGTGAGCAGGGGAGGGAGTATTTTTCTTATTTCCTGTTTTCTTACAGCACACATCACAGAAATGACTCTCTCAAGAAGGTATCCAGTCACACATGTGATGCCACCTAAAGGCAAATTTACTTGGGTTTTGTTTATTTGACATTTAGTATTATTCATTTTCTTTTTTAGAACAAGCAAATCTGCCTGAAACCAATCTGAGCCAACCAAATCAAATTCTCTATATTCTACTTTGGTCTAGAAATTATCAGTGACAAAGTTCCAAATTTCTGAGCTTGGATTTTATTGCTGTCCAAAAATCTGGTCTCACCCTTATCCTTGGCCTCTTCGTTAGTCTCTTTATCTATTAATTTGTAGGGAAAACTCTTGACTTGACCTTTATCAACTGTGTTCTCTCTGCCTGCATGTGAATTCTGTTCCCTTTAATCTAAATAATAGCCATTCTTCAACTTTTAGATCCTGCCCCTACTCCTGTGACAAGGTCTGCCATTGTTCATGCCCACAGTGGTTTTCTCCCACAGTATTCTGTCTTCTAGCAATTCTGTCTTGAATTGTATGCTATCTTGCCCATAGACTTATTTATTTTATTACATTAATAGATACATGTTTTCTCTTCCCAATTAGATTATAATCTTCTGGACAAGAAGCTTGTAATGAGGTATCACAGTGCCTTTTTCTTGTATCTTTAGCAGGATCCAACACCCTGCTAAACACATAACTAAATGAATGAATAAATGAGAATTAATTATACTGATTTCTAAGCACATGCATGCTATACTCAGAAATTTGCCAATCCTGAAAACCAGGGGCAACCATTTTCCCCTTGGTAACTGTGCTACTAATACCTCTGGGTACTTCAGATGGTATAGACTGATAAAGAAAAACAAAGGGCCTTAATTACAGAGAAATATGCAGGATCAAAATGGAAGTAAGTGGCTAACAAAATCATTCATTGTAGAGTTGTGAAAGATTGGCTATCATGTGTTTGAATATTTTTATGTTATAAATTCTCATCTTTTAGTCCTAATCATACAGACTTGAATTCTATGCTCATGACCAGTGAGATAAGTAAGTGTGTGTTTGTACCCTTTTCATAATTTTCCTTGCATTAACAATTCTTTAGAAGATAGGTGTGTGGAGGTTAGTGAGTAAGTGGATGATTTGTTTTCAAACCATCAATGCCACTTTATTCCTATTAAATGGATTGATTCTATTATACCTGTTGACAGTCCTGCTAAAGTGAGCCACTTTTAATGTTGGAAATGGGTCTATTCCTCACTTCTTGCAGAGAAGACAAATTGCAAATGATTCACATTCACATTCATGGGAACATACATTCTTCAAGACCCAGTACAAATGCTGCTTCCTCTGTGGAATCTTCCTAAACCTTCGTCTCTTCCTCTCATTTGTCTGTCTTCTGTAGCACATGTTTTGCTCCCACTCTCTCCCATAATACTTTGGTTCATCTTGTGGAATTTCTAATTTGTGACCTTTTATTAAAATTTTCTAAAAGTTATTTGCCTGTTTTATGGTTACTGATATAAGCATCTGTTGAATGGCTGAACCAGATGACCATTTTAAGGTGTATCATAGGATGGCTGCGCATTCTTAGATTTCAGATTTGATTATAGATATGTTTCAGATTTTTGTAATTTTTGGTTGTGCCTAACATCAAGAAACCCATACACACACACTTTCAGGTTAAACATCTATGACAGAACAATACAATGGTTGTCATTTCCTTGATCCAGTGGGGATAAAGGGGAAGTTCCTAGTAGATGTTGGGACCCACAGTCTCAACTATTTGGCAGAAGTCTGTGCATGCTAATAATAGAGGTAAAATAGGAGGCTGGTTTGGTAAGCCAAGTGTGTACTAGGATGCTGGTGATTCTCTTGTGTTTAACAAACTGCTTCTCACAGCATGTCTGATAGGGCCAGTATGGCCAGAGAGCACTTTGCTGTGGGTTGAGCCACCCTGGGGAGATGAATGTTTCTCATTATAGGAGCATTATTGAGTAGAATGTGTGCTCAGTTGCCTCATTGTCCACCCCTGCCTACTAAGAAATAGTTGTTTAAAGTTTAAATCAACACTTAACATCATAAAACATAGCTACAATTCAGTTACACACTTTTAATAATAGGCGGCATTCATGCTTAGTATGTACCAGGCATTGTTCTGAATATTGTACATGTATTAACATGTTTAATTTGTGCAAAATTTAATGAAATCAGTATTATTGTTATTACATATTGCAAAAGAAGCAAGTGAAACACAGAAAAGTTGAATGATTTGTTTAAGGTCACATAGTTAATAAGGGCCAGAAGTGGGACACAGACCCAGATATCTATTCCAGAGTCTGTGCACCACAATTTTACTTTATTCTGTTTATTTATTTATTTTTTTGAGACAGTTTCATTCAGTCACCTAATCTGGAGTGCAGTGCCACAATCTCAGCTCACAGCAACCTCTGCCTTCAGAGTTCAAGCGATTCTCTTGGTTCAGCTTCTGGAGTAGCTGGGACTACAGGCATGCACCACCCTGCTAGGCTATTTTTTGTAGTTTTCATAGAGATGGAAGTAGAGATGGGTTTTGCTATGTTGGCCTGGCTGGTCTGCAACTCCCGATCTCAAGTGATCTGCCAGCCTAAGCCTCCCAATTTTCTGGTATTACAGGACTGAGCCACCACGCCCAGCCTATGTGCACCACAATTTTATACAGTTCATTTTCCTGGTGTATAAAGCTGGGAAAAGACAAACAATAATGGGTTTCTGGCATTTCCTCTAACTACAAGGTAGTTTCCAACTTGGAAATTCCCTGATTTATCTAGCCATTTCCTCTACTAATTTGCAAAATGGATTAAGGGTCAGATCAAAGACCTTCCTGGGTCTCCAATTCATAAGTGGCTACTGAAGTCTCATTGGAATGAATGGGAAATGTGGTGTTCATTAACTCACAGTTCCATGAAGAATCCCTTACACAACCGAAAAAATGCATATTGTTCTTGCTCTCTATCTCTGACCATACAAGGTCAAAACACAGAGATTTTAACAGGTTCCTCTTAGATGTCCTTTTATCTCCATGTAATATGTTTAGGATACATGTGTACATTAGGCTGGGCTGCCTGCTCTAAAACCATCCAGAAATAGTCCCCTGAAATCAGCAGTCACAGCTGAATTTCTGTAATGATGCAGTTGTATTTAATGAGAATGAGCAGTTTATTTTATTATCTAAATTTTGAACTTTAAGTATACCTCCTAAGACTTTTAGTTTGAAAATTGCGAAAGAAAACCAAGGAAATATTAAGAACTATGGAAAAGTAGGAACTGTTTCGCCAACATGATGGCCAAAAGAAAAAGAACTTTCACATATCTGTTGGACAATTATCTATAACTATAGTCTTGTATTCTTAATGAGTATGAATTATTAACATAATTTAATCACAAATAATAAAAGGGAGCAGAAAGTTTCAAAATAAAAGAAAATGTTATGTTAGATTTAATGCATAATTTTGAAATGAAGAAAGTATATAATTTTATTAATGGAACATCAGTTACTTTCTTTTAAAAAATTGTATTTTATTTTAATTGACCTATAATAATGGTATATATTTATGGGGTACAGTGTGATGTTTTGATACATGAATACATTGTGGAATGGCAAAGTCAGGCTAATTAATAAATTTATCACCTCACATACTTATTTTTTTTGGTGAGAACATTTAAAATCCACTTTTTAAAAACCAATTTTGAAATATAAAACATATTGTTATTAACAATAGTCACCATGTTATGCAGTAGATGACCAAAACTTATTCCTCCTAACTGAAACTGTACAATTTCATGGGAGACTGTAAACATCTGCCATTCTGCTCTCTACTTCTATGAGTGACATTTTTAGATTCCACATATAAATGAGATCATGTGGTATTTGTATTTTGGTGCTTGGCTTATTTTATTTAGTAGAGTATCCTCTAGATTCATCCATATTGTCACAAATGACAGAATTTCCTTCTTTTTAAAAAAGGCTAAATAGTATTCCATTGTGTGTGTATACAAAATAGTTTTAATCCATTCATCCATTGATAGACATCAGTCAATTTCTACCACTGCTAAATAAATGTTGAACAAGCATTTATCCTCCATTGTGCCTTTACATTGTTGATATTATTCAATAGGTTTTCTGGAATGCATGTATGAATAAATTATTGAAATGTAATAAATCTACACAACTTTCATATGTGAGTTCCTCCCTCTAATTTATTGTTTTTTTGTCCTATGCATGTCCTAGATGATTGATTTTGTATACCACATGAACAAATTATCTTAATTTCTGTTATGTATTGAATTGTTTACTCTCCAAATTCATATATTGATGTCCTTATCTACCATACTCCAGTGTGTGACCTTATTTGAAAATAGAGCTATTGCAGATGTAATTATTTAAGATAATATTATACTGAAGTAGGATAGGCCCTACTCCAATATTACTGGTGTCCTTATAACAAGAAAAATTTGAACATAGACATGAACAGAGGAAGAAGGCCATGTAAAGATAAAGAGACCAGGTGGATCCCTCTACAAGCCAAGGAATGTCATATACTTCTAGAAAACTACCAGAAGCCAAGAGAGAAGCACAGCACAGATTCTTCCTCATAGTCTATAGGAGGAACTAACCCTGATGAGACCTTCGTCTCTGGCTTCTGGCCTCCAGATCTGGGAGACAACACATTTCTGTTGTTCAAACCTCTGAGTTTGTGGTAATCTGTTATAGTGGCCCTCACAAAAACTGTATTAGTCCATTTTCACACTACCGTAGAGAAATATCCTAGGCTGGGTAATTTATAAGTAAAGGAGGTTTAATTCACTCGTGGTTCTGCATGGCTAGGGAGGCCTCAGGAAACTTACAATCATGGCAGAAGGGGAAGCAAACATGTCCTTCCTTACAAGGTGACGGGAGGGAGAAGTGCATGAAAAGGGGGAAGAGCCTCTTATAGAACCATCAAATCTCATGAG